>JARHVA010002173.1:872500-1020000 GCA_037957365.1 Torreya grandis
TGAATGAACATAATTCACTTTTATCTAAAATAGGGTGCTTCATTTAAATTAATATAGAGTTTATCTTCAACCCTGTTAGATAATGTTTAATTATGTAATTTTTTATTTTACTTTGATATGCATTAATGCAACACATGAAAGAGATGAATCATGTATAAACCTTATTTTAGTACAATCCATTTAATTTTTAAATATTTATCATGTCTTGGTATATTTTATTCATTTACTTATGTAAAAATTCTTTTGATACACTTTCAATTCAAATTGGACCCTTCATAGTCTTATGTCATTCACATTTTTCCATGAACACCTTTAGATATGTTATTTTTCTACATCATGATCCATCCAATAATCCTTTAGTTTAGCTTGACATTTATTTCATGGTATTTTTTGAGTTTACTATCTTTGATGTTGTCTGAAGGAGGTCTGACTAAATTTTGTAGTGGCTAAAATTGGTCATATACCTTGTGGGTCCTTTATGCCACCATGTGTTGATTTCTCATGCCTTGATTTTTGGATTTTGATCTTTTATATGATCATTTTATGCATAAATGTGTCTAAATTTTAATTAAAATGATCATGTGTGTGTGTGTGTGTGTGTCTCTGTGTGTGTGTGTGTGTGTGTGTGTGTGTGTGTGTGTGTGTGTGTGTGTGTGTGCGCGCGCGCGCACATGCATGCGTGCATGCATTCATGCACACCTGCACACACACGTGAACACCCTAAGCCATTTATAATTAAAAAATCATATCCTAATCATGAATTACATTGATAATATCTCTACACACTTTTAAAAGATCCTACAAATTGATTATATTATGATCTCATGATCTATTAAAGTCTTTGGATGCTTAGTTTTACCAAAATAAGGTTTCATTAAGGATCATATAATATTCATTGATTATTTCAAGGAGAGAAGGTGAATTACTTTCTCTCACTTTATTTATGTCAATCAAATGCATAGAACTACATGTGTTTTAATTATAAGCATACATGATACATACATATAATCTTCAAGGGGGCTTAGGCCACTAGCCTTGCACATTTTGTTTATTATTTTGTAAAATTATGGTTACTTAAAAGGAGAAGAGAATTAGACAAATTCATACATTAATTTTACTAATAAAAAATCACATTTACAGACTTTTTTGTTGATGATTTAAATCTCAAAGATCAAAAAATTGTATTCATAATAAGTTTCAATAGTTGGCAGAAAATGTCATTTTTGGTGGCTACCAAAAGTGGTTGACACTTTTCATGGCTAGCCAAAAGTGGTCATAATTAGAAAACACAATATGGTTTCTAGGATATATCTTATATGATTCCAAATTATATTTTCTAAGATCTTAGCTAGTTTTAGAACTCATACAAGTCATATTTAGGTACACATTTTTATTTAACCCTCTTTCCATATTTCAATCATTAAATTATCAAAATAAACCTTTAAATATATCATATAAAAAAGTCTTATTTAGTTAATTTAGAATATTTATATATTTTCCTTGTGCCCTTAATTTACATAATTGGTATAGTGTTTTGAACACTTGAGCACCCTTTTTTATAGAACAATATTCTATGAAGTAATAGTCATAGTAAACTAACTATAAATATTAGGTTGAGGCATAAAAGTAGGAGCAATATGAATGCTAGCCTCTTAACTTAATGTATAAGTAAAACCTCTAATAGGTGAAATAGAAATAGTCAAAGATCCATTTGTAACATATTCATTCTCAGGTATAGATTCCTTAGCAAAAAAATATGTTTCACTTATTTTAATATAAGCATCATGTATGTTAATTGATCAAAATAATAATTAACTAGTTATATAAAGTGAGAAAATATTTTAATTATTTATTTATGTAATTCATCAATGTGTATATCATGGTATCCACTAGCATATCACTTGCCATTATAATCAGTAGGATTATCATCATAGTAATTTTAAACATATGCATTTTCATCATTTACATTTTTAATATTTGAATTATTAGAAACAAAATAATGAAAAGGAATTTAATTAAAATATTCTTTTTCTTTTTCAATCAAGAAAAAATACCAACCATAAGAAGTTTAACCAAATCAATATTTGCACCACTCAAGCTAGCACTTCACTTAGTAGGTATTATAGATCAAGATTATTAATTGGATTAAGACTTAAATACATAGAACATGAAATAAGTTAGGGATAATGGTATTGTAATAATAAATAAAACCCATAGATAAAATATATTTGAAATAATAACAAAAAACCCTAGAAGGAAAGAGAGTATTGAACCCTCAAATTGATATGTTGAAAAATTAGAGTGGTTCACCAAAATATTTTATAAAAATGGTGAAAAAGTGTTAAAAACACTATAATAATTAAGTAAAACAAGGTCACAAGGTAAACTTGACTAAATATAACAAATATAGTAATCAAACATGCCCTGGTGCCAAATTGAAATTTATTTTTGAGCAATTGATTATTATAATATATAAATAAAATTAAAGAGATATGTGTAATTTAATATGACTCATCTAAGTTCTAAAAATGACTAAGATGTTGGAAAATAGGCTTTGGATAACATAAAAATATATCTTATAAATTAAACTACATTTTATAATGATGACCACTTTGTGATATGCTAAAACTATGTCTAACCACTTATAGCCACCACCAAAAATTACAATTATGTATAAATGTGAAAACCAACAATGAATATGGAGCTGAAAATGTCTCAACTCTTAAACTTTATATAATCCTTTATCATAAAAAAATTCCATGATCATGTCTTTTTTAATCAAAATTGATGTACATAAACATCTAAATCTTTTCTCCTTATGTGATCATAATTTTTAAAAATATCACAAGACTAAAAAATGTGAAAGTTTAGTGGATCAAGCCTCATTATAGGTTATAACTACATTTCTTAAATGGTCAAAATTAAGGCTTGTATAGTTTGATGCATGTGACTAACCCAATCAAAATGAGAGATAGGACTTCACCTTTTTTCCTTGAAATAATCAATGATAAAAACATATACTTCTTAATGTAACCACATTCTGACACAAGTATACAACCAAAACTTCAATAGATGATGATATCATAATATGATCAATGTGAAATCTACTTGATAATTTTACAATTGATAGACTCAATATGTAATTCAATATATTGGAAAACAAAAAGTTCCTAGATGAATGCTTGGTTTTATGGTACATGTGTATATATATGTTCCTTTAAATTCAAAGTTAGACACATTCATGCATAGTTTGATCATGGAAAAGAGTTAAAGCTTACAATCAAGGCATGGTAAATCAATACATGGTGACAAAATGGGTCACAAACTACATGACCACTTCTGGCCACCATTGAAAATGATCATATTGATTTCATTTGACACTAAAATTTGTTCAGGTAGAAAAATACCATGAAACAAACATCAAATTGAACTAAAGGATGACTAGATGGGTCTTATTGAAAATAATATATATATATATATATATATATATATATATATATATATATATATAAAGTATTTTATTGAAAAATTTGGATGGTGTAGGACTATGAAAGGTCTAATGTGAAGGGAAAGTGTACCTAAAAATTCCAAAAGTAATGAAATGAATCAAATATACCAAAGCATGACAAAGACACAATAATTACATGACTTGTACCAAAATTAGTTGTCTATAAAACCTTTTCAATTGTTTCATATTAAATAAATGTAAGAGGTTATGATTAGACTACCTTAGTGTGTACATGAGTAGGTACTTGAATTCTATGTGTTTTTACCTAAGGTTATATGATTTTTGGTTTAAGTAGATTTTTGGGTAATACCTCATAGTGAGTTTGGATTTATGAATCATAAGGATTGCATTGAATAGTAATCACTTTGTTATCATACACAAAATTTAGAAATTTATGTAATTTGTAGGGATTGCTATCATTTGATTGCATCTTAGTATAATATCATGTCTTGTTATCCTAGAATATATTAAACCACACTATAAAATTCTTCGGACCTACAATGATGACGAATTTGATACCCCTAAGAAATGCTTGATTTATATTATCATAACCTTTAAGAAAATTGGTTATACCATCCAAATCCTTTTAGTGTATCCTCTACTAGAAGTAAATTGAATTTTTCATATGTTAATGCTTCAACCATTGTCAATGATAATGCTTCTTAACTTTTAATTTGAATGTATGAAAACCTGTATGAATAATAGTCCATTAATATAGTCATTAATTGGAATTTTATGATCATAGAAAGTAATAGAAGGTAATTATTTAAATGCATCCATTATGACACCTATAAATCATCTAAGATATGAGATTTTGAAACCTATGATTTTTTTAGTAACTACCATGTGTTGTCCCTAATATACTTTACAACACTAATAGGATAGAAAATTAAAATGTGATTCAGATTGATAAATACATCATTCAACAATACATTTATATGTAAAATATTGAAACTGATTGTAATGCTTTGATAAGTGGCATACAATAAACATATTAAGTACAACAAAGGAATGATTACTTAGATTTTTTGTTCACTATTTGAAAATAATTATATCTGGTAGTGGAAAACATACAAAAGAAGGAATGTGATTCCTCTAGTTAAATAATTTTTTTTGTTTATGTAGGTTCAATTTCATCAATTTGGGTTAGTATCAAATATTGATAGTGACCTTTGTTGGGCAGTAGTGACCTATGTGAAAAAAAGGACCATGACTATACGGTTACCTTCACCTATCTCTGAAAGCTCTGTATGTATGATGTTTAACCCTGATGAATTTTTTAACTCCAAAAATTAGCCTCCTTCACCTTATAACCTTAGAAGTGATTTTAAGGAATAAAAAATTATAAAAACTATGAAATTTTAATGGGAGGAGTTGACCCCAATCACCCTCATTTTATTATTAGTTGATACTTACATATCTGATACTCTAAGCCAAATCAATCGACACGTAGTTCTCCTGCATATTGTGATTGTGCAATTGTGATCCTTTAGAATATGTATACATCTAATTATTTTGATTTGATAATTTAAAATGCTTATTTGACTTAGATTTGTTATGATTCAAACTTGGTTATGACTTATCCCAGTGATAGATTTTCAATTTGGGAAGAATAGGGTAGATACTCTCAATGTATAATAGTTTATATATGTGTACCAAATAAGTTCCATGTACTTTATTTAATAATACCTTGATTTATATGTATAAAATTCCAATTGGGTAATTTATCATGCCACCAACATATTAGGTATATGGGTAGACCATAATGAAATCTTTGATTTTAAACAGTAGTCATTGTTGGGAGAGGATCAGTACTGACTAGATCAGATCAATATTAACCAGTGATGCTAAATGAACTTGCTAGTATCAAATGTTCAAGTGAACTAAAATTAAGGTCTCAAAATCTGTGTAGGATATTAAGTATATTTGAAATAGATAGTGATGTTGTTATAGGTGTTTAATAATAGAATAGAAAATTCAAACTCATAAGGCATCATGTAGGTGTGAGAGAATGGAATATTAGGACCATGCTTGTGCACTCAATTCATGCATGGTAAATGTGTGTCAATATTTTTAATTTCAATTTACTAATACCATATTTTAATATCTATTAACTCCCCCCTTTTATCCTTATAATATAATTTCTAGAGTGAATAGAAAAGATGTACCTAAGTGTGTATGACATACCTTGTCTCCGGTATGAATCTATAATTTTGTAGGTTACTCAAAATAAAAATATACAACAAACATATGTATTAACCTAATATTTTCACTTTTATCACATTAAAATCACTTCCTTTTAAATGGTATTATCAAAATATTATTATCCCTTAGTGCATGCCTTAAAGGGCGCACTAATAATGGGGTGGGATCTATTCATGGTAATTTGAAATAGATGTTTACTTATTATTATATCATACCATCATTACTATTAGTCTAATCTCATCAGAGTCTCTATTTATCTTACCTCTCCATCTACTTTCCATCTATATTTGTTAGCTTCCCAATATCCTATAGAATCATCCTGTTAGATACAATTTGTTTCATGCTTAAGTATTCTATGTATTGTATCAAATATCCTGATACAGTTTTGTATCCATCATCTAATATTTTTAATGTTTATCAACCTAGCTGATGTATACTCTATCATGTGACATCTTCTAATTGTATCAACATGACTGATACCATCAACCTAGAGTTTAAAGTTAGTATTGGGTATTTGAGTCATATATAGATGGGTCACATTTTATTCTTAATAAGATATATCACATTCATACACTCTAATTTCCATCACATTTGTGCCCTAAGGAAGTATTTGGGAGTCTTAGTGGTTTATAAACTTATATTAAAGGTGTTATCTTATGGTGTCATTGAATCTCAAAAAGAGAGGTGATTAGGAGTTCCTAAGGATGTCTAGGCCTTCATCTAACCATTTAAGGTGTTTAACCTAAAATATATTTTGCAAAGTTTCACTTGAGCCAAATGGGGAGATTGAAGCATCAACAGGTCCACCCCAAGGTAATTATTTATATCCCTATATGTTATCCTTTAATTACTTATTATAATATATGTTTCTTATTTCTTTTTGGATGCATATATCCTTTCTTAGCCTCTTCCTTATATCAAATAAGTTGTTATAGATATAGGGTTGATTAGGATTTATATTTATCACCTTAGGCTACAGATAAGCCCATTTGGTTGACCATTTCACATTACCTTATTTACAATCACTTACCCACCATTTTATTTTTTTGTACCCCCTTACAATCATTTACTTTACTTGCATCTTTACAAAAGTAGTTACAATAATTTATCTTAATTGAGGTCTTATGAGAGTTATATCCCTATGTCATAATCTTATGATTTTAAACCCTTTCCTTTTAACATTTAAGTTTTAAGTTACCCTTTACTAGATCTATGGATATTCTAAGTCCTTACTCACTTGTCCAAATATACACACGCTTTATTTGATTGACCTTATTCAAGTCCTAGTCTATTAAAAGAAAGATGATAGTTGTAGATTGTCCTAGACCATGCGTACATTTTGGTGAACCTAACATGAACCTTATTCCACCTTTGATTGCATCATATTCATATTTTTCCTTTTATATTCTAAACAACATCATCAAAACCATCAGATATCTTATAGTCTTATTATATTGGCTAGCCTAATACAATTCATTAGTCTTCATAATTTTATCAACCAACCTAATATAGTTTCCTATGTTTTGAAAACTATATCAACCACCATGATATAGTTGTGTTTCTATTCCCAATTATACTAGCCATCTTGATATAATTATATGTCTCTTCAAACTATATCATCTATATTGATATATGTTTGTGTTTTCTTTCAATTATATGAGAAACCTAATACAATTTGGTTTGATTGGTTTTTTTATTTTTACTATATCATTCTGAGTGTTTGTTTATTTCATTACATGTTTAATATTTTTATTTTTATCATTCCCAAATAAAACATAATTGAACTACATAAAAATGAATTTTTTGATAGTGTCCCAACACATTCTATTCACCTCCATTGCCAATATTCAACAAACTACATGGTCCAATACATACAATACTATGTAAAAACTACACATTCCTAAATGGTATATATTCCAATGCACATGTGGAAGCATGGTAGCTTACACAACCAAGTCAGTCCCACTTGTTTAAATCAACCTATAGGCTCTCAACAAGCCTAACACTCTCTAAGATGACCTAGTAGGCCCCATGACCCTAAGACCCCAAAAATATGCTCAACTAAGGTGAGGTGTGTTAAATAAATTACTAGCTCATATAATTCTATATATTCTAATGCACATGTGGAAGCATAGTATATTACACAACCATGTCAGTCCCGCTTGTTTAAATCAACCTATGGGCTCTCAACAAGCCTAACACTCTCTAAGATGACCTAGTAGGCCCCATGACCCTAAGGCCCCAAAAATATGCTCAACTAAGTTGAGGTGTGTTCAAGAAATTACTAGCTCATAGAATTCTATCTAACTCTTTTTGGTGATAAAAAATGTCTTCAGGTAATTTTTGCCAATTATAGGGCTCATTTTTCACCTAAATTGACATAAAAATTTATTTTTAACTTAATTTAAAGTCATTGAAAATGCTCATTTAAAAATCACATAATCCCCATAAAACTTTCAAATGGGCATAAAATATCTCAATTAATCCCCTAACAATGGAACAACCCATATCCATCATTGAATCTTAATAGTCTCAACTATTAGATCAAGGCAAGGTCTAAAAACCCTAGGAATCCTTATGGGGTCCCAAAAAGGTTTATAACCCCTCATTTTATGTTTAAAATTATATTTATAAAAGGGGAAGGAAGTGTTAGAGAATGACTTGTCCATAGTCATCCCTCTCCCCCTTCCTTACCCCTAGACGACCACCATCAGTGAAGTCTCCAAGATTTTAAAAATTAGACTTATTTCATTTTCAAAAATTTGACACAATATAGAGGTATGTGGGTTAATTTTATAGGTACCCAAATTAACATAAAGTCTTTATGTGGTCTCAAACTCTCATGGTTGTCAAAATAGTGATTTGGGAGATTCAAAATCCTTTATGGCCATTAATGGCTGCCAAGCTAGGTTTACGGTAAAATTATTTTCAAAACTTAGTTTTAGGTAAAAAATATTATTTAATACAATACAACCTATAATTTTAATGGGGGTCCCTTTGGGGGTCAACATATTTTAGGGCTTATAGGAAACTGCAGTAGCCAACAAGGTCAAAAAGTACCTATGTTTGAGAAAGAGGTCATATATAGAAAAATATTTCATTCCAAACCTTGATAAATATTTCATGTGAAAGATCATGAAAATTTGAGCGGGGGGGGGGGGGGACCTTTTGGGTTCCTATGCCTCTAGGTCTTTAAATAGTTACAATTGGATTTGTAAATCATGTATAATTATATGAAAAAGTTCTAGTTATCAACTAATGGATGTAAGTAGATGGCTTAAAATGGTATGTTATAAGGACTTGGTGTTAGCCTTATATTATCTTTAAAGGGTTATATATAAATGAAAATGCACAAGGGTGATAATCAAATCTATAACATGTCAATTGGGTGTTAAACTCAGATATAACATATGTTAAATTTATAAAATTGAGAATAAGATAAATATATAAAGTACAACTAAGTTATGTATGAAATGACAAATAAGAAATGTACTCAACTAGTTATAATGCTAACGCTATGTTGGATCTGGAATAGGTAGAAATCATACTAGAAGATGATTTTGGAATAGTCATATAATTTTGGATTAAGTTCCTTAATAAATATTGACACTTGTATTAGATGGGATAGTTGCATCAATGTTAATGTATAGGTTTTATGTAGGTGTCCCATATGGAATACCTAATAGAAAAGGAGGTGACCACTTGGATGCTTATAGGTTTGTCTTCACCTTCAATATAATGCATTCATATATGAGTCATGGACTGTCACTCATGAAATTTCAAAATCCTAGTTCTTCATCTTCATGGTGACCTTGGGGTAAAATGGGTTAGTGGTAACATGGTGTTGAGCTAACACTAAAGACCTCATTTTAGACACTATAAAATTACACACTATAGTTCCAAGTGTTAAAAACCCCTAGACCCCTTAGGTACCAACCCTGACCTTTCAACCACAAACCAAACCTAAGTTAAACTATCCCACCTTTTGCCAAACTTTACCTTTGAAACTTGACCACTGATGATCACCCTAACCATGGATGGTTAGGAATGACTACTGATGGCTAGGTTTCTAATGCCTGAACCACTAAACTACCACATCACTCCAACTTGCATTTTTTATAATTATCTCATCTAATTTTTGTGTGAGCCAATGCATGTAAGAGCTAAATTTAGACAGTAAGTTAGACCTCTTATTAATGTGTTTTTTCACCTCTCCTTTCTTCTTATAAGGAGAGAGGAGGAGAGTGTGATTAGGAATCTATAATCAACTAATCAACATCGAGAATCAAGTGACCAACATCCAAAGCCAAAACTTCTTGCATCAGTGTTTTTTTAGGCATTCTTCTAATGATTCAATGAGATAACAAGTGAAATAAAGATCCAAAGTGTTGTCATCCATCATCTAATAGCCAATTATAATTTCTTTGATGAAATTACCCTAGACTCTGTTAAAGAGTTTTATCATCTAACCACCTCAACCATTCATCAAATCAATAATCGACAAGCTAAGTATCTATTTTCAATCATTAAATTACTTTGTTTCTATTTCACAATCAACTTAGCCCAAACCCATCTCTTAGAATCCCATTCTATAACCTCATACAAATAACCTTTTCTTAGCTAGATCCAACCCATAGTAACCATTGATGGTCACTCTAACCATCGATAGTTTGTCCCAATCACCAATGGTTACCCTAACTATTGATGGTTACCCTACCCACTGATGGTCATCCCAACCGCTAATGATCACTATGTGATAAAATAATAAAAATTTATTTCCACCTACTAAACCTCAACTAAATCTCATTTTTAGACCTCTAGCCTAATCATAGAACCCTACCCTATATTTTGAACCATACCCGACCTATTTAGAATTATCATTGACCCACTTATTACTATAATTAGTCAATTTTTTATATTATTTTACCAATCACTTCTTATACTAAATTTTAGTATCTTTTATTATTTATACAAGTACTTTATCTTTTAGAACTTGATTATTTAAAATTGTGGATTGACAACCTCCAAGTAAGCTCATGCTTCTTGGATCTAGCTTGCTAGGTAATCCACCCAACTATCTAACTAATAAAATATTTATTTGAGTGATTTCTTATCTATAGGTCATCCATCCCAAGCCAAAGAGGAGTATCTACAACCATCTAGATCAAATTCATGCAAAACATATCAAGTTTTTCTACCATATCCCTATCGAGTTTCGTTTCTCTTTCTTTGAAGAACATAAGTGAAATTTCTATGAAACATTATGGCATGCCTATTGGGATGCTTGAGTCTTTTATTGGGTTCATAGTTGCATCTATGTTCTTTCTTCTTCTTACCTATCTGGTCATACAACAAAATCAAAGTTTCTTTTTGGGCTTAAAATTTATTGCATCCATTGTCTGTTCACTTATTTTAGCTCACATATCTTAATTAAAGCAAAGTAATCAACTATAGCTTCACTCCTATCACACATGCAATACCAAGCCACTTACATCTTAGTAAGCATCAAACATTGACATAAGGCTCAACTAGGATTTCATTACCTAGTAGTTACCTTTCCTAGCTATCCTTCTTAGATTTCATCACCAAGGGGAAAACCAACTCAGCTCTCTGGTTGATTATAAACTCTAGCAATTGGTATATCTTGGTTAAGCACTTGACACCCTTATCATTGTAGTGTTTGAAGTGAGGGGGTAAGACCCAATATCAATCCACCTACTAATTTATAATATAGATCCCTTTGAGATCCTAAACACAACCTGAAATGAACCATAGACTTCTTTTCTAGTACCTACTGTACAAGCCAATTTTAGTCACATAGTTCTTAAAGCTTAAGGCATAAGCCACAAGAGAGACTAAAAATAATCTTAAGACTTAATGTGATTTAGTGTGTGTGTTTTTTCCTTGACATTTTTTTATCCTCTCTTTGTTTGAGTTGTGAGATTGTTTGTATCCTCTTCTTCCCTTACTTGCATGGTTTTGACTAGGCAATAACTAAGAAACCAAGAAAACTAGGATCCACCTTTTAATCATAAATCTTCCTCTTCTCCCTCATCCATGGAATATATCTCACATAAAAAGAGTTATCCTCATCTTTCTGATAGTCCTATCATCCCTTGAATGGTTACCCAAGGTGATGTGGACTTCACCATTTTTCTAGACAACAACCCCATATCCCTTCAACATTACCTTAACACAATATCCCATCATACCCCTACTTCATATCCACCTTTTGACCCACCTTATGGCATGCCATCCAACCTTATGGGTGACACTTATGTTTACACCATCTCCACCCAACCTCTAGTCACCTAGGCATCATACTCTACTAAGAACCCCATTGATACTACCATTTAGAACCAACCCACTTAACCAATCCATGCCCAAACACCTTGTTCCCTAATTAATAACCCCGCTAGCATAAGAGAAACCCAACCTTTAGGCACTGGTACTTCACTTACTATATGAGTACCCTCTACTAGTGCCACCACCATTCCTCTCTCTTCTAACCTACCTATCTCTAATCCATTTTAGAGTTTGGTGGTTCCCATACCTTCCACCCTTCCACCCATTAGTATAAAAGTGACCGCCTATCTTCTATCTACGAATCCAACCATACCTCCTACCTAACCTACATTAATACCTTAATAAATGCCCATTGCATAGAACCTGAGCTACATCCCTAACCCATAAGGGCATGTACCTCTACCTTCCACTCAACTACCTATCTCCATGTATTCATATGTGGCATCATCTGAACCACTCATCACCACATACCAGTGTGTGGAAAATTCTCAACCCCCCATTAGCTACCCATATGTTATACCTACCCAAACCCAAAAAAACCTACCTTACAAATATAGGGGTGCACAACTACAAACATATCTTATTAAACTGCTAATAGACAAAATGACCACATTAGAGTTATCTATCTATGGTACCTAGAACCTCTTATCATATGACCAAATATATAATGAACCTATTCACCCATCTGTCCTTATCTAAACTTATCGACATCAATGGGAAATCCAAAAAAATTCTAAATTTCAAAGTAATGAAGATCCCCAATAACATTTGAGATCATTTAGGCACTCATGCTACTTGATCACCTAAGTTGATGCTCTCCTTCTTTATACCTTCCCCATGTCTCTATTAGGTCTAGATCTATATTGGTATAGTTTTATTCACAATCACTCCTTCTCTTTCGCCCAACTTGCCTAAACCTTCTTAGACCACTTTTTTATAAACTTCTCTAGAAAGGTTTCTATCACTGATCTATACTCCATCTAGTAGTTTGTAGATGAATCTATTGCTAACTTTATGACCAATTGGAGAAGTTTCATTAACCAACTCTCTTTCTCTCTACCCCAACTCAAATTGATTTATCTATTTTACTTGAGCATGTGCCAAACACATTCCTCTACTTTGTGGGTTCAAATCTTTAGGACCTTTGACAAAGCTTTTGCCATGGCCCACAAACTAGAAAATAGAGTTGTTGATGATGGAAAATTAAAGTTAAAAAACAAGAATTCCACCTTTAAATCAAATGATTATTTCCATAAACCCAAAAACCAAACCAACACTAATTCTAAGAATAAGGGACCCATTAATGTGGTTGTCCTTAAGACTGCCCCTTCGCTCATTATCAACCAATCTATCTCCTCCAACTCCTCTAATCAGAATACCAAAAATCTAAACCACAATAACCAAAAATAATTTACTCCACTAGGGGATCTATATGCATTGGTCTTGGAAAAACTAATAAAATAAAAAATTATCCAAATTCCTCCTATTAAATATTCATAATAATTTGACTCTTCTCATCCTACACCTGCTTGGTATAAAGAGAATGAATTGTGTGCCTTCCATCATGTTGTTAGACATGATGTTAATAGGTGCAACACTTTCAAGAGCATCATCCAAAACCTCATTGAAAGGGGGGAAATTGTGATGGATAACCATAATTTACCCCCAAACCAATCATTTGACATATTGATACAACCATTTCCTAACCACACTCCAACCGCCAATAATGAAAATAAATAAAAATACTCCCATGAGGTACACACTATTAATGTGGTGCTTAGTGAACTCAATGTTGAGGATACCACTACCCAACCTACCCTAACATCCCCTCTACTTATTGAGGTATTAGGGTCACCAACCTATCCTTCGAAAACCAAAACAAAGGATATAACTCTTCACCTTCCTCTACTTGTCGAGATAGTAGAGCAACCAACCCCTTTGGAGGACATACTAGAGGAGACAACCATTCCTACCACACCTTTTTCCTCCATCATACAATAATCCACTCTCCTTTTATAACACATACCTATTAGAGAGATCATTATACCTACTCCTCTTACTAGGGAACTACCTTCCCAGGCCTTAGAACCTTTAATTGAGGTGAAGGATGAGATACCTAGTCCCCTTTCTCCACCCAAAAACTTATATTTTAAGACTAATTTTGGGGGGATTAAACCTATCTACAAACCTTTTTCTTAGCTAGTATAAAACTTAGGATAATTATCCCAACTTGGCATGGATCATGCCACATTTTGTCACCATCTTAGACTTCTTTACTCGACCAGGTAAGAGCCCCAAACCACACCATTATCAAACCAACCTATCACCTCTACTAGAAAACCTACCACCATCACACTTGAGCCATTAAAAAAATCTTCTAACAAAACTAGTGCCAAATCATCTCAACCTACCCTAACTAAAGTAACCCATATACCTCTCATCATTCCAACTAATCCTACCATAAATCTTGGCATATTTCCTACTCAAAACCTTACTCACCCATTTGTAAAGGTGGATTTAAATCCACCAAGCCCACACAACAAACCCCTAACTAAATAAACTAAGAGATATAAATCACCCAAAATCTCACAAACTAAAGCTTCAGCTTCACTTTCTACTTTGCCTTTTATTCTAGGACCTCACCCTTCCACTTTAATAAAGAAACCAACCATCCCAAGTAAATATCAAGCCTAACCACCACTCTTGGTTATACCATCACTCCTACTTTCATCCTCACCAATTTTTTCCACATATCATATAACCAAAATACATATCCCTCAGATCTCCACTCCAACACCTTCTACCTCTGAGTCATCCATCGCCAAACTATCCACACCCAAAGCATCCACTAAGAAAGTTCCCTCACCAAGACTCCCACCATTAAGCATGCTCCTAAAAGGTATCCTACCCTAACCACCAAACCTAAGACTCCCATGCCCTTTCCACCTTTACTAGAGTCCTACTCAACCATCCTTTAGAGGTTATTGCAAGCATCTTGCTTAACATTACTACCTATCAAACCATTTGACCCATAGAGTTTTAAACCATCTTGGTATAATGATAAACTAATATGTTCATACCATGGGACACCTAATAATGACATGGAGAACTATAAGGCTCTCCAAGCATTAACCCATTAGCTCTATCATGATAATAAATTATTATCTAATGAACCTCTTGTAAGCCCACCATTGCCCCAAGAACCATAAATCATCGACCAACACCCAACTACCCCTACACTCTCACCTCAAAGTGAAGAGGAACCAAAACAATCACCTATCCTAACTCCTCCCCCAATCTATACCATCCATGTGGTCATGTGATCACAAGCTCAACCAAAGGATAAGGTAAAGGCAAAGGTGTCCATTCTAGGAAAAGGCAAAGTTGTCATTCTATGGACATATCCTTATTTCACCACCTAACCATCTAGCCAACACCAACCACCTTCAATAAAGCCCAATGTATCTATCTTAGGTCCATCTTAATCTAACCCATCTGAATCAATCTTATGTGTAGTTTTAAAATAACTTCACCATACACTGGTGAAGATGAGTTTGTATGAATTGATCAACACCTCACCACACCATCACCAAGTAATAATAGAAGCATTTCAATATCTCAAGGTTAGGTTAGAAGGCCCTCAACCTTTAGTATATTTTTTTATAACTCTACACATTTATAACCTTGTTACCTTTAAGGATTCATAAATACCTTCCATCCATCTAAATGACCCAAATCCTCCCCTCTTCATTAATACCTATATAAACCAAACCCACATAAAAAGGGTTATGATTGATGGGGGAGATAATATCAACATCATCTCCTCCCATGCCTAAAACCAACTCAAATTAATTGATAATATCATGTTAAAAGCCGTAATGATGCTTTGATCATTCAATGATACCATGGACATGACTTTTGGAACTGTCATCCTTCATATTTGTCTAGGACCTTACACCCTTCCTAAGATATTTTATGTAGTGGAAGATGATTTAAAGTACAACATCTTTCTAAGACAACCTTAGATTCATTACATGGGTTGAGTGCCATCCACCCTACACTAATACATCAAATTTGAGAATGAAGATCAAGTTATTACCATACAAGCTAACTTAAGCCCCTTCACATCATGCAACATGACCTACTGACCCAATGACATCCTACTTCCTCTATCCAACCAACCCTCATTAGTAAAAAATGAAACCCCATATTTTTCTACCCATGAAGCATCCACCATTTCTTCCATCCCTTCCACCCAAATCCCTATAATGGACCCTTTAAAGTCGACCTGCTAATGTCTTTCATTTGGGGAGTATTACTTTCTCACCCTTGACACTTTCCCTACTCTTCAAGAGTATGGGAAACTTGACCACCAACCTTGTTATGACCCCAATATTAGAACCATTATTATTTTTATACCCTCAACTTGTCAAACCAATTTTATCTATGGGAGATTTGATGAACCCCTTAACACTTTTGCCACCTCTTTTTTAACTCAACTATTCACCTCCAACTTCTCCTATCTAGATAAACACATATTTGCCAAAACATACCTCTAAAGGTGTCATTAGAAGGGATTTATCCTAAGTCAGTATGAACATAGGCTACATAAGTTACTTCCAATCAAAACTCAAAAACCTCATGAAAAGCATGGCCTCAGATTCACACCACCTAAATAACAAACCAACCCACCTTCCATTACTATCAATGATGAAGACATCCCTTCATCACCAACCCCTTTTCTATCAACATCTAAGGATTTTGATATCATCCTTCCTAGCTTTTTTTTGTTAACATGATCAACCTCAGATCCCTACCTTATCAAAAGGATGGGGTGATCGTAACCATCCCTATGACCCATTTTGATATGATAGGAAATTACTCTCCTACCATTAATAACATTTAGTATCAAGATGATTATTCCATTGTCACCTAATTTGGTACACCAAATTCCTCTATCCATAAATCCCTTCCTCTAAATACTTCAACCATGTTGAATGAATCCATCATGGATATCAACCTGGGTACTCTAAATAACCCATGCATTTTCAAAATTGGCAAATCACTAAATTTTGAGGAGATTCATGACTTCCCCTCCTTCCTTTAATATTAAAGCATAGTATTTGCTTGGTCTTATAATGACATGCTAGGAATCAACCCCTCCATCACTACCCACAACATAGTCACTAACTATGATGCTAAGCTCATTAGGAAAAAACTTTAATGAATACACCCTTGCATAGCCATTTCATCAAATAAGAGCTCCAACATCTCCTATCCATCAATTTAATTCAACCCATTGACTACCTAATGGGTCTCAAATGTCATGCTTGTCACCAAATCGATAAGGGGGATATGCATTTTTGTAGACTTTCATGGCCTGAGCCTTGCTTGCCCAAAAGACAACTTTCCTTTACCAAGCATTGACCCACTAGTTAATCTTATAGTTATCCATGATATGTTATCTCTTATGAATGGATTCTTGGGTTAAAATTAGATCCTAATTGCCCCTAAATATTAACACAAAACTACATTCATCACCCCATGGGAAATTGTCTACTATAAGGTCATGCTTTTTGGAGCAAAGAACATTGGTGCAACCTACCAACGTGATATGACCTACATATTCCATGAACTTATTCAAAAAATCATAGAAGATTATGTTGATGACCTTTTTAGAAAATCCAAATGTCATGAGGATCATCTGCTCATTCTTAAGATTATATTTGAGTGACTCATTCATTACCATGTCCACCTTAACCATAAAAAGTGTATTTTTTGGATCTTGTCAGGAAAACTCCTTAGCTTTATCATCTCCTTTTAGGGGATAAAATTTTATCCTATCAAAATCAAATAAATCCTTAACATGCCCCCTCCTTCCCACCTCAATAAAATCCATAACCTACAAGGGAATCTCCAACCCATTCATCACTTTATCTCCCAATTCTTAGACTGATGCCAACCCTTCCATCACCTCTTGAATAAGGAAGTGTATTTTTAATTAAAAAATGACTATCAAAAGGCATTTGATTCACTCAAAATCTAAATTTTATCTCTACCTATCTTCATCCCTCCTAGGGATGATCAACCTTTCTACCTTTATATCTATGCCATCAACCACTCCCTACGGGCCATGTTTGCTTATTAAGATGAAAAACACAAAGAGAAAGCCATTTAATACATCATCTAAATGCTTGTATAATATGAGACTTGATATATCCATATCAATAAAATTTTCTTATCTTTAGTCTTTATGGCCACCAAACGTCACCACTACCTTCTCAACCACAATATATGTGGCATAACCAATACTGACCCACTCAAATATATGCACTCAAGACATACCAAAACCAATGTATGGCCAAGTGGCTCATATTTTTAGCTAAATTTGACCTTGAGTTTCTTTAGTAAAAGTCAATCAAAGGTCAAGTCATTACCAACCAATTGTATGATGCACCATTAGTAGATAATCAACCTCTTCCCCTTGAGTTTCCTGATGAGTCCATCACAACCCTCTCTCAAGAAGACTTCACCTATCAAGTGACCATGTTATTTGATGTATCAAAGTATTAATGTGGTGGGGGAGTGGGAATTATCCTTATCCCCCTTCATGGTGAACCTCTTCCTCTATCCTTTAAGCTAGATTTCAAATTACCAACAATATGGCTAAGTATGAAGCCCTTGTAATAGGCCTTCAAAATACATTATCCTTGGGAGTCAAAATAATCAAAATCTTTGGTGACTCTCAAATTGTGGTAAATAAAATCACCATCTCTTATTTGTGCGAGAATGATGTTTTGCATTAGTATAAAAAATTACCTAATGTACTCTTAGCCTCATTTGAGCACTACCATATCTAGACCACCCCATGATCTATGAACAAGTTTGCTGATATGATGGCCTCCCTCACCTCTCAGATACTATCCACACCTTCTGACTCTAAGATATATTTCATCATCCATCAACTTACTGATCCTTCCTACATCAAGTTAGACTCTCTTAACATGTTTAATGTGGAGGATCCCAACCCAACCTTTGGTACCAATATACCTTCAACTACCTCAACCTCATCATCATTCCTTCTAGTCTTTCTAGGAATGCTCTAAGATCATTTATCTAGAGTAACTCATGTTATACCATACTAGGGGAATTATTTACAAACATGGCTTTGATGGTCTTCTCTTTTATTACCTATGTAGTCATGAATCCTCTCATGCTATCAGGGAAACACATGATGGGATCTATGGGGGACATTTTAGTGGCCTTGTCATCACTAAGTGCATCCTCCACCTTGGCTATTACTAGCCTACCCTTAACCAAGAATGTTGTGATTATGTGAAAAAGTGTGTTAAGTGTCAACAACACACTAATTTACATCACGTGCCTACCCGTAATCTTCATGTATCCACATATTTTTGGCCTTTTCACAATGGGGTTTAGACTTTATTGGTGAAATTAACCCCCATTCTTCATAGATACACCATTATATCATCACTGTGACCAAATATTTCTCTAAATGGGTAGAGTTTATTCCTCTTATCTCAACCAAGGCTGAAAAGATTATTAACTTTATCAACCATCACATCATCTATCATTTCAGTATTCCTCACAAAATCATCATCAACAATGGAAAATATTTTTAAAATAAAAATTCCAAGGTCTTTGTGACACATTCAGTATCAAACTAAGTTTCTCATCTTCCTATCATTTTCAAGTAAATAGATACGGAGAGGCCTCTAACAAAACTCTCAATAATATGTTAACTAAAATGGTTAATGCATTTGGTTGGGATTGGCATTTTCATATCCTCTTCACCTTATGGGCATATCATACTAACATTTGAACCGCTATGGGTACTACCCCATTCTCTCTTATGTTTGGAGTAGAGGCCATTTTTCCTCTCAAATTCCAAATTCTTTTACTTCGCATATCCCTACAAGATATCATTTTGAAGATGATTATTGTTAGCACTATTTATCCTAGCTTGAGCTACTTGATGAACACCATTTAACCACCCTTACCCATTTTCATGTCTATCAGTAAAACATCAAATGATCTTATAAAAAACACCTTAAAGTTCAACAATTCAACATCAAATACCTCATCCTAAAGGAAAACTAACATGTCACCAATATTGAGAAAAATAAGTGGGGAAAATTTACTTTCAATTATCTTGGACCTTATATCATAACACACAAGTATGGATCATGAGCTTATCAGTTATCCTCTCTTGAGGGAAACCCATAGCTTAAGCCCCTTAATACTTCACATATACATCCTTTCTTTTGTTTAAAAGGATTAAACTCACCTTTTTGTCTAACTTAAGTTCATCCCTTGCTTTTAAACCACACTCACCTCCTTATTTTAGGGACAACTAATTACAACTAAATCATGTATATATCCATCACAATCATAGCCTAATCTTGA
The DNA here is from genome assembly GCA_037957365.1 of Torreya grandis. Taxonomy (NCBI): domain Eukaryota; kingdom Viridiplantae; phylum Streptophyta; class Pinopsida; order Cupressales; family Taxaceae; genus Torreya; species Torreya grandis. Next base: position 892,947 of record JARHVA010002173.1, read on the forward strand.
ATAATGGGTACCATGGTTCTACCCATGGCATGATCATCATGGTACTTTATGCCCCTTTCCTAAGACAAATTCTTGTGGTCATTATCACCTAAACCCATTTCACACCTACTCAATCTTCTTATGATTTTAGTTTTTCCTTCATAAAAGGAGAACCTTTAAGCCTATATAACCAAGTCTATGTCAAGAAAAATCAAAAACAAAGTCATAAATAAAAATAATCATGGGTCATTCCTAGCATTCATAGACTGATCCCATGAAGGATAGCTACCTAAAACATATCAAAATTTCTCAAAATAAGTTAGATTTCTCCTTTGAAGGACAATTATCAAAATCATTAAAAAAACACACAAACTTAGACCACTCCCTTAAAGGATGGCTGAGTAAAGCATTTTTCAAAGCATAGCAATTTTTTGGAAACTTCTTACATCGATCAAGTTTCCCAACCATCCTAAAAAACAAAAAAATAAGAAAAATACATATTATCAAGCATAAAAAAAAGCAAAAGGATTTTTTAAAGCCATAATTGGCTCTCATAAGCACAATAATTTTGAAATATGTAATTAACTCTTGTGAGTAGACTTCCCACATTGATCAGCATACATATTATATAACATAGACTTATTTATACTGACTCTTTGATAACCTCTTTAAGAGGCATGCTAGTCTCATAAGAAGGTTCCATTTTCATCTATCTCCCATTTATACACTATAAGCAAGGGATTTTTGAGCTCAATTGACATAATTTGAACAAGACACCTTTTTAGCTAATTAATGAACACTAATGTGAAGCATTTGATGGGCTTATATTCCTTAAACTAATCCAAATTTGATTTTGATTTAGTCCTTACCAAAGAAGAAGAAGCATGCCCTCTTCTTATCCTCTCATAAATGGTTGATATATTCCCTTAGACATTTGTCTCTTCATTATCTAACCTTTGTCACATTTGATTTTATTATTTAACTTAATTTATGTGATTCACCTTAAACAAAATTACCATAATCATAACCACATCCTCTCATCACCATATCATAAAAAAATGCATACATCATTAGCATAAACCATATCTATACAAATATTCATTACCATCAATTTCATAAGTTCCATGAATAATAAAGTAATAAACCACATTGAACACATATCTAAATCTTATTGAGGAAGCATATACTCATTAAATCAATAAACCACTTTCACCTCAATAATATTAGTATATCAACATCATATCAAAAAACCATCCATACACAACATCATCATCATAAACAATAAACAACAAACCATAAACAATAATGCATGTGATCAACATCATAACATTATCCATTCATCATACAAATGATTAACATATCAAATTTACCAACTATAACCATCATATCAATATCATCATGAACATAAACAAAAATCCATCTCATCACATTCCTAGCTGGGTGAGTCTATATCAACATCCATATCCTTATTATCATGAGAATAACCATAATCAATAATCACATCATCAATATTTGACATGAGCATCACAACAATGAACCATAATCAATAAATAAGGATCATATCTATAAATCATGAGTATTTAATCAACCATAAACATCATCATGTATACAAAAATATACATCTATATCTCAAATTAAATATACATCTCATTGCATCAGCTCGTAGGCTAATATCAAAATCATATACATTAATATATGTAATGTTTCATGTCAGACTATGCATCTGGGACACCACTATCTCCTAGAGCACCACTACCTCTTAGTGCCTATCCTCCAGAGGTAACTACTATATGAAATCAAAAATTCATCATGTCTATAAATAAATCTTATCTCAGAGAAGATAGAGCACACATACACTTTTGATTAGGGATATACTTGTTATGTGGGAGCATGAACAATATGGGATCTACTAGACCTGATAAGGGTATCACTTATCACAACATAACATGCTAGGAAAGGTTTCAAAACCTACAATACAAACTAATCACACAACCCTAATGGATTCTTAAGTTTTAAAATATTCACTCTATTTTAATAATAAGAAAGTAAATCTAATCTAGTGAACACCAAATCTTGTGGCATAATGTGGGGGTTAGAAACAATAAAATAAACTAAACTAAACATGTATTATAAGACTTATACTCACATAAATGTATACAAAATCCTAATACATGAGATAAGAATATAAATGCATTATCTATCTACTCTTGCAAAGGAGAAATAAAGTTAGGAATACTTACCTTTGAAGAAGAACCCACCTAGCCTCAATCTCTCCCTTAGCCAAGGTAATTCACAAGAGACTATTATGGTATGTAAGGATAACCAAGATAAATCAACACTAGGCTAAACAACCTATCTAATCATCCAAAATAATTATCCATAAGACAATATCTATATCTCTAAAGAAAGTATGGAACCCTAAGCTTTATTCCTCAAGTAGAATGGTCAATAAGTAGATGTCCACTCATACTTTTTCACTAAAAATTCTTATTTTATGAAATGGTAGGAAATGAAATCACATATATAGGTAGATCTTTCCCTAAATCCTCCCAAGAACATTGGTTGTATAGGGTTGACCTAGTGGACCTAGTGTGTTTTTGGGGACAAATCACTAGGTCTAAGCTACGTCAATTGAGAGGCTAACAAGCTAAGAAAGTGAAAAATACCCCTAAAATGTACTAGGTTGACCTAGTCGACCCAGTATGGCCAACTATCTAAAAGGGTGTTAAGGAAAGAAAAGGAATAATGGAAAGAGGAAAAGACTAGAATAGGCAGGACTAAGAAGAATAAGCTTAGGGTTAATGGTTTTAGGAGACAAGTATGTATATGCCAAGTGGTAAAATGAATAACAATCTTATGAAACATTGATGGTCTACCCACCCCTTTCTTGGTACACCCCTTAAGGCATGCAATCAGAGAGATTAATACTTGATAGGTTCCTACAAGATAAAAAGTGTTAGTAATCAATAAAAGTTTAAAAATATTATGTGTATACATATGCCCCATTCAAATATCATCACATGTCATGTAAGTGCAACATGGGATGGTGCTTCAAGAAAATAACATGATAACACATAATTTTGATGTTAAGTAAAGAATAATAAGCAACAAATAAGATAAATGAAAGAATTATATTGAAAACACATACCTTTAACTTACCTTAGTGTCATAGATAAAGAAGTAGACTAAAAGATATGTGGGCTATAAGATCATAGATGATATCACCAAGTAGGATATTGAGTATGTTTGATGTGTATAAATCAAAAAAATTAGATATTTTGAAGGCTGTGATAGGACTCATGACATAATGGGTGTTATGGCATAAGTAATATGGTAAGGTGCCATTATTTGTGGTAGACTTGATCAGGATGATCTTAGAGGAATGAGTTATATATGACATAGGATTTATCATTTAGGTCTAGATGGTACATGATATATATGAGATGATAGTTAGAGGACAAAAGACCATGAGACTAATCATATTAATGACATCTTGGATATATGAGAGGTTTTCTATGTATCGACCAGATGGGTTGCCCTATGTGGTCGATGATAGGTTACCTAGGGTAGAGAGATAGAGAGAGGACCAAGTAGTGTGGGCCATGCCCCACATTATAGTTTTATAGTTAGTGAGACATAAAAACATCATATGGTAGTCATACAAGCACATAGTAACTACATGGGTGAGTTAGGACATAGTTGCACTAGTATTATAGAAGATAGAGGTAGTTGGACACTATTTTTAGTGGAGAGAACCACATCTAATGGCATGGGTACTAGGGTAGATGGTCTTACCTCATTTATGTGACATCGATACTAATTATTTAGTAGTGGGCTTAGCATGTGAGGGAGCCACAAGGTAGGAAAGGACTAGGGCCACTAGTGGTAAGGTCAACACTAAGGCTATGTCAAGAGCAACCATGGACTAGTCAAGAATGATGAGGAGTTGAGTAGGAGGATAAGGATGTGGAGGTAGAGGTGTCATATGTACCACTACCAAATCCATAGTGAGATGATCAAAAACCATTTAAGACATGATGTTGATGGAAGTAGTAGGCAAAGGAGAGAGTGAAGATTATTACCATCCCAAATGATGCCATAGGTGAGATATAGGAGCTGATAGAGAGACCACTCAGACATAGGCTAAGATTGATATGATTCATGATAGCCATGTTTGAGTTGAGGATTTAGCCTACAGAGGAGGTACTAAGAGGATACATAGATGGGGAGACTATGCTAGGTGGTTGTGTAGATGGCAAGACCATAGTAGTCAAGACATAGACATGTAAGAAAAGATGGTTAAATTATTGCTTATATTTTGTTTGGAAATAAAGATAGATATTTTGAGATATAATAGTGATCTAATATCCATTTTATGTGATTTTTTAGGTTTATATGAGGATGAGGAGGAGATATGGGGGTCTTTGGTGAAGGGATCACTCCATGACATCCTAGATGAGACTCTACATCCATACGGCCCCTTGAAACTAGAGGATCTAAGTGTACCATCTGCCCCAACTCAAGGAGTTGGTTTAGATTAGTTGGAGAAGTAACAAGGTAGATATTGGTATAGAGAGAGGATGAAATAACCAATATTGATGGGTGGAGGGGATCTATAGGCATGGTAGGCCCTAGTAGATGAGAGAGTTGCACGTCTAGCTAGAGTAGCATAGATGATGGAGATCCAAACCCATCTAATCTAGTCATAAATGTGGGTATCACATCATAGGTTTAGGTATAGGGATTAAGATCTCAGATGGCCTCCTTATAGTGTACCATTTAGAGGAGTCACACCGAGGCCTTAGCAAGTAGCATGGCTAGGCCATGAGATAGATAGGATGGGACCTAGCCATAGAGCTGAAGCATTATATATGGTTACATTTCTTGTATCAAATTTATGAGATGTATATATGGGATGGATAATTTTTTCATACTGTTATTGGATATGTATGTTGAAATTATGGGTTTATTATTATTTCTCATTATGGTTGAGGTTGTGGATGCTTAGATATATTTATTTCTAGCACATGTATTTAGTTTTGTTGTATATGCTATAGGAAATATATGAGATGTGGTTTATTTTATAGAATTATGAAAAATACAAGCATGGTTAAAAATAAATAGGAAAAAAGGACTTGTAAAAATATAATCAATCAATAAAATGTACTACATACTATTTTAAGCTAGGAAATGTGTAATAAAAAATTACTAAGTATAAAGAACCAAGAGAAGGCAAAATAAGATAGTAAAAAGTAATTTTTTAAAAAACCAAACTAAAAGATTTTTACACCAAATTAAGACAAGTAAAATCATACTAATATCACATTGGTAAGTATGATAAATAAAGTAATAAAATGGAAGGTATGTGAAAGGGCATAAATGTTATAAAATAAATTAATTAAATCAATCAATCATATTAAATCATGCTAGGAAGTATGAAAGAAAAATAAAATTGCAAAATATTGGTCTTAAATTCATAATACTAATTCAATTTAGGAAGTATGAAAAATTCAAGAAATGGTTAAAATATTACATGCACTCAGAAAATAAGAAGATAAAAAGGTGAAAGAAAAATGAAGTAAGAATAAAACATACTAAATCAAGATGGGAAGCATGTAAAATGACATGTAACTTCATAATCGATTAGATCTTATCTCAAATTTGAAACATGTAATTTGGATGGTGACTTGGGTATTGGAAAATTTTGTGAGGGTTAGGTCCTATCCACATCTTACACTGTAACTCAATAAAGAGAACACCACTAGGGTTGAATAAATATTAAAAATGGGTAATCAAGGGTGTGGGTAATAAATAGTAAAATATGGTAATTTGTGAGGATGGTCGGGTCATATCCATGGTCTTACAAAGGAACTAATAAATGAAATCCCAAGGGGAATGATCAGTAGACAAAACAATATTTCTCAAGAAGAAATATAAGGGATATAAGGAGTGAAAAAGGGAATGTAAAAATCAAGACTTAGGAATCTTATGAGAAGACCTTAGGAGGAAAGAGGCATACTAAGTACATGAGAAGACACTAAGTGACTAGTGGTCATTTATGTACAAAGGAAACTTATCCTCTATAGACACAAAGTTTTGTAGGCAAATAGGTGTGCTAATAATATCAATTGATGAAGGTAGATTGGTACAAGAAAACAAAAATGAACCTACCTTCCCACAACATGTTCCCCATCATTTAGGACCCCTTAAAAAGATGTTGATATACTATAAAGATTGAGTATTTACATGAGAAAGTAGGTAGAATTAAAAGATTTTTTAATTCTCCTCTTCTAACCTACTAGCCTACCACACCCCAAAGGACCTTAGTTATACTATGATGCCAACTATGGAGTTTGAGATTTGATTAGAAGAAGGAGATGCGATTTGAATAATCTATTTTAGTGTGATTTGAATTTTAAGAATATTTTTGCCTTTTGATATCATTGCCTTTTTTAAATGATTTGGCTTATAACATTCTTTTGAAGGTTTTTTTATATTCCTTCTCTATATGGATTTGGAATGACCAATCATGAAAGAGATAGTTATACACTTAAATGAGATGTATGCTAAGGCTAAAATAAGATAAGTAACCAAAGGTGAAGACTAACTAGGAAACTTAGGCTTGATAATGAAATAATACGTGATCTCAAGTCTCAACCATGTATATTCTTAGTTTGTAGATAAAGGAAGAGGAAAAAAAGGAGATTCAAAGTGAACTGGTGAAAGGAGATAGTAATGAGATATATTATTTTCTAATTGATCACATGGTATAGGGAGATAATAACCAAGGGGAATAGGGTTTGTATAACCAAATTACCATGACAAATTATCTATGAAAAATAAGGATATGAAAAAAAAACAATCATAAAAATACAAGCAAAATATTTTTGAGAAAAACTTGAGGGAAAGCAATGATAAATAAAAGACAATAATATGTAGAATATAAATGATAATATAAGCAAGATATAGTACAATAAGTAATAAATCATGATATAAGATAAAAAGAAATTTGACATAGTGTCAAATGATGTAACAAATATAAATAATATTGGAGCACACGTCTAATCCAATACAAATGTGAAATCACCATGCATGTGCTCATAAATACTATTAAATTTATCCACACACATTATACAATACATCAATTAAATCTCTATTAAGCTATAGTCAAACTACTACTAACGTTTCATGAATCTCCAAGGAATACTGGGTAAATACTTCTTTTTTGATCTCCTCAACTAAAAAAGTAAGAATGCTCAAAGGATCATGCTGAGGAGGAAAATTAGGCAAAGGATGTTCAGGAGAATGCATGGAAATAGGATCTATGGGAGATGTAGGTATAACCAGTGGAGAAGGATCCATAGGTGAAGGACTTGTGGGTAGAGAAGGATCCATAGGTGAGGGAAGGTCCATAGGTGAAAGAATCATAGGTGGAGGCATAGAAAGTGGTGAAGGGACCATGGGAGATTATGGAACCATTAGAGGTGGATCCATAAGAGAAAAATGAGAAGCCTTCTTATGAGAATAACTTGTGGGAGGAGTAGAATAATGTCTTGGAATGGCTATAAGGTAGGCTTTGAGATGTTGTTGTAAGATATGACAATGATAAGTGTGATGGGTACCACATAAATTCCATAGAAAATATACCTCACCATACTTGCAAAAATATTTATGAAGTACCTTTGAGAGAGTTATGGATTTGTTTGATAATGGGGGAGAAGGATGTAAGGTATCAATATATTATCATAACTTGTGACAATGGGTAAAATAATGATTATTTATCCCATGAAAGCAATATATATGATTATGAGTGGTTTTAGTAGAAACACTCATAAAAGGAGGTAAAAAAGGAGTGGAAGAAGATGGAGAACACTCATTATCCCATTTGGTGGGTAGGGGAGCCATTTTAGGTAAAGTAAGAAAACCAACACTAAGGGAGGGTGATGATGAGGAAGGAATAAAACTAGGCTCAATGGAAGGAGTGACGGCATCAAAAATAGGGATAGGCTCAATAATAGTAGGAGTGGAAATAGGATTAGCTATAACATGAATGGGAAGAGTCTCAAATATGGTAGGCTCTACTAAGGGAGGGGTGGGATCTATAGAAGGTATAAGGAGAGTGGCACTAACCTTAGGGGTAAACCAACTATGAGGGTCAGTATACCTATTAAAATGATAAGGCCCAGTCATAACATGATTCATGAGCATAGTCTTATGTGGCTCCTCATAAATTGGAGGTGTTGGAACCATCTCTACCTTATGATAAAGGGGAAAAATACAAAAAAAAAAAAAAAAAAAAAAAACTATAAGTGAAGGAAAATGATGAAATGCATGAAAAGACTCAAGTAAAGAAGAATTACAATGGACAATCTTAGCATCATGAGCCTATACAAGACCACCTAATAATGGATCATCTAAGAAATAACCATTATCATAATCTAGGGTATGAAGATCAATGATATAGGTAGGGATAACCTTGTCATTTGATGAATCATGGTGAATATAATGCCTAGTCTTGGTCAAGACTATGGGAATGTCATCACAAGGAGGTTTTCAAGAATGAGGTTGCAAGGAAGTAGGAAGCTACAAGATGAGATGAGGTGAGAGATTATAAATTTGTATCTTTAAGTTAATCTCATTGGGATCATCATCACTAGAATCTAAAAGATTAAGAGGAATGTTACCAATGAGCTCAAGATCCCCATTGTAACCTCGAGTTGAGTTAATAGGAAAACTAAGATGCTAATACTCATGAAATGGAACACTTGGAAAAGGTTCAATAGTATGAATCTTGAAGACATCATGATCTTATAATTGTTCAAAATTACAAGGGTTAGTGTCACCTTGAATCCTATAAATGGCTCCATTGTAAGGGAATTTAATGCATTGTTAGGTAAAGGAAGTAATATCTCTCATGTGGTGAGTTTATAGCCTACCAAGAAATATGTTATAAGAAAGAGGTAAGTTAAAAATAATCACCTTCACATGGATGATGATAGGTGGTATGATAATGGAAAGCCACACACAACCTAGAAGAGGCATTTACCTTCTATCGTATCTATGGCATGTGTTACATATAGATTTAAGATTGCATTCAGAATATCCAAGAGTCTTAATGAAATCAAGATAAGTGACACACATGCCAAAACCCTCATCAATCAATTCATGCTTGACTTGGATATCACCTATTTTGATGATAATGAATAAGGGAGGTTCATCTGCATGAAGTATAATATTTTCAAGAATCATAGATGCAATGGGAAATCATAGATAAAGATAAATGTCTATAGTTTCATCAATTTTGATAGACATCTATTCACATTTTTGTAAAATACTATCTTCAGAACTAGATAAGTGTGCCTCCTATCCTGCTAAGGGAGGATGAGGGACATTCATCTTGAATAATATCTGTATGAGGTGGTTTCTATGATGTGGTGAAGTCCTCATGAGTTCAAGGAATATAATTTGATATGGGAAATTAGTGAGCTCTACAATGGGATCCTACTCAGCATAGCCCATAAAAAGTTTGGACATAGGTGCATAATGGTTAAGGAGGTCCTTAAAAGGAAGAACTGAAGTACATTGGAATTTTTGTTGATAAGAAGAAGAAGTTTTAGAACAAGGTGGTAAATCATGTGAAGATGAAGTAGTTGGTTGAAGTTGATTTTGAAAAGGAGAAGAAGAAGTGTGAGTAGAAGCTTGATTATCATTAGCATTAGAAGATAATATAATAGTGGTAGAAATAGAATGGGATGTGTTATCTAAGGGAGAATAATAAATTTGATCATCGAAAGTGATAAGATCTTCTTTCCCCAACTCATTTAAATGAGTTGGAGAATAATCCTAGATAACACGATATGTCTTATGGGAATGAGGAGTGTAGATAGGTTGGGAATCAATGAAATCCACCACCCTTCACATATTAATCATGTTAAACACATTTTATTTGGAAGTTGGTTCAACAAGACTTTCTAAATTATTGGTGGAAGGGGTGGGCTTGTCTTGATTTTCTTGGATATGTTGATGATTAGGTAAAGGATATTTATAGATAGCTAAATGAGCATTTGCTTGATTCAAGGCTTGAGTTTTGGCATTTGATTTATAGTCCTTGAAATCAATCTCATAGGCTTGTTGACACTTTAGGATAATGGAATCATGATCTAAATTAGGTCTAAGAAAAAAATCCATAGTTAAATTATGAAGTTGTCTACAGGTCTCATGAGAATGACCCCAGCTAGCATGAAACCAACAAAACTTGTTAGGATCATACCATGATTTCATAGGTTAAGAAGGGTCAAGTTCTCATGTATGAGGCCTAGGTATATGCTTCAGCAATATAGTTGAAGATGGAGGTTTGTGAATGTTGATGTTATTGGGTAAATAAAAATGAGGATTAGTATATTGTTTAGAAAAATGATCTGGTTCTAAAGAAGGGTTAGGAACGATAGCCTAAACATTATGAATGGTATCATAAGAATTGGTAACACCATCATTAGTGATATTACAATTTTTTTTCTCGAGTAAGAAATGAGGATCCATATAAGGTTGGGGTGGATGCAATTGATACATTAGGAAATCTTGTCTTTTATCTTGGTCAATATCCTCCTTTAAGGTATGTGGAGAGAGAGTATAGACTTGATATTGTAATTTATAAAAGAGGGAATTTATAAAGAGATGAAAAAGATTATCATCCACCATGTTATGTTCACATTTGTTTGACAAAGTCTTCAATCTCTTAACAAAGGCTTGGGTAGTTTCATTCTCATGTTGTTTATAATTAATGGAATGGGCTAAAATGTTTTCAAGAAGATCATTAGTTTGGAATTATTACACTAAATAATTTACTAAGTCCTCCAAACTATAAATGGATTGAGATCTAAGTTGATTGTACCAATCCAAGGCATCACTCCTGAGAGTTTTGGCTAGGATCTTGGTAGTGGAAAAGGTGTTTAATTTGACCCAATATTTGTAACTATTTCCAAATGTTTTGAGGTGAAGGGTAGGATCGGTTGACCCATTATAATAAATTATAGGTGTTATACCTCCTATATCAATGTTGGAAATTTTAGTAGTGAGAGGTTCATTTCGTATATGATTGATGGTTTTATTGATTAAAGGAGGTTGAGGAATAAGATTGATTTGAGAATCTAAAAGAGGAGGAGGGGGAACATTTTGGTTATGTGTGCCCCAAGACATTGGTTTTAGATGAGATTGAATATTAAGAAGGTGGTTTTGCATTCTCATCACTTGATTCATGTTATGAGATTGAAAGGTATTCATTTGATTGAGAGTTTAAAACAAAATTTGATGTGTTTGATTAACATTAGAAGCATTAGAATTGGTATTTATATTGGTATTAGAGGCTTGGGTACCATTATTAGTGTTGATATGAGTTTGAGAATAATTATGAGAATTTGAGGTACTAGTGGAAAATTTTCCCTGTGAAGTAAAATATGGACTAGTGAATGGTTGAGAGGAAGAAGCACTAGAATCATGATTTCCTTGGGTAACAAACAATGAACTAGTCGAAGTATTAAGTATAGTGGATCTTATTAGAGGCCCACTAGATGTAGAACCCACCATGTTAGTTGAGATACTAGTCATGGAGGTAGAAGAGGTTAGAGAAGAATATGCCATGGCATAAGGAGTCAAAATTAAAGGAAGAGGTTGAGAACCAAATAATGTGGTACCTCTAAATCCCATTGAGAATGTAGGATTAGGTGAATGAGGCTCTTCAACTTGACCACTAATTATGAGGTTATAAATGGTAGAAGGATCATTACCTCTATGTTGAGGAAATTTAGAAATAAAGAAAATAATTTTGGGAGTATGCTCTAACTTAGGTTGGTCTTCTAAGAAAAGAATATTATTCTAAAAAGAGTTATTAGGAGGGGTCCCATATTTCATTGTGTGAGTGGCAATATGAACATTATTAGAATCCAAAAGAGGAGCCCTACTCTATCTATGGGATACCCTATTAGGATTGGTAAATTTTATCATGTTTGTTGATTATAACTTAGTTTCATTATCCAATATAAAGTCCATGTGAAGGGAAGAGAAGAGAGATGAGAAAGCAAAGGACAAAGAGGTGACTAAAATAGTATAGGGTCAACTGGGTTGACTCAGTACAAAATAGGGACTTTAAAACTATATAGGGTCAATTGGGCCAATTTAGTACATTGTATAAAAGGTAGAAAAGATACTTGGTTGATCTATTAAAATATACAAGGAATTTAAGAATCCTAAAATAGATTATGAAAATGAAACAAGATAATTTTGTAAGTAATGAAAAGTAGTAAGTACTGAAAGGGAACAAATAGTCAATTGGATTAACACTGGCTAATGCAAGTTTTTGCTCATATAATTAAGCAAAGATAAAGATATCAACATGAAAAGTAAAGAGATACCTAATTGGTCAACCTAAATTTTTATTATATTATTAATATATGATTTTTAATGTGATTGGAATTTGGCTATAAACAAGGTACTAGATAGCAATCTAAGGATGGTTTTAGGTAGTTTGGGTTGAAAGGGACTATAGTGAAAATGATATAGGCTTGGTGTTGGGGCCTACCCCCTTACTTCACATACCATAGTGATAAGGGTGTTAGGTGCTTAGCCATAATATACCATTAACCATGATTTATACTTGACCAGAGAATCAAGTCAGCTTCCCCCTTGGTGATGAGATCCAAGTAGGTTAGCCTAGGGTAGACAAAATGTTAAAGTGCTTATTTATGTTTTTTTGATTTGGTCATGTGTGCATAAAATAGTAATATTGAAACTAAGTGATTAATTAAAAATACTCTAATTAGATTGTGTGAACTATTTTAAGCATGCAAGCAACAAGAAAAGAAAGTGTGAATTAATTACTAATAGATATGAGGTTAGTTCCAATTTGAAACAAGGTATAATGTTAAAACTATTTGCACAAAATATAGAATAGGGTCAATAGTGTTAAACTTGTACTACATAATCAAGGTCTAAAAATAAACTAGATCAATAGTGTTGATCTAGTTATTTTGGACAACATATATAACCTAGAACTAGGTCGGTAGGGTCAATCCAGTTGACTATGCAAGGGTAGTTTTAAATACTGCAAACTATGAAAATAAATATAGAAAATAAATAAATAGAGAAGTAGAAAGGAACCTTGGTGGGTTAGAAATGGAATGAATACAGATTGGTGATGAATAACCTTGAAGTATGCTTGAGAAACTTGCAAACTGGGTCAATATGATCAATCAAGTTGTGCAGGAACCTACTTAAAAGTGCTAAAACTATAAGGGGTCAATTGGGTCAACCTAATAGGCTGAATTGGGTATTTGAAAGTCTATAAACCTATAGTAGGTTGACTAGGTTGATCTAGTTACCTTTTCTTAGAAACCTACACACAAAAAAATAGCTAAGTCAATAGAATCAATCCAGTATGTCAAAATATATCATAAAAATAATGATCAAAAGAATGAAATAAGGTAAAATAAATCATATAAGGGTTAGTTTCATGTCAGGTTCACTAGAATGTATAAAATTGGAAATGCATTGTGTCTATAAAAAAATCCTAGATCAGAGAAGATAGAGCATACCTACACTTCTAATTAGGGATACACTTGTTAAGTGAGAACATGACCAATATGGGGATCCATTAAACCTGATTAGGGGATAACTTGTCACAATAGTTCATGCTAGGAAGGGTTCCAAAGCTTACAATCTAACATAATTTCACAACAACCCTAATCAAATCCTAAGGTTTAGAACATTCACTCTATTCTAATAATAAGAAAGTAAATCTAATCTAGTACACACCAAAGTTTGTCGCACAAAGTGGGGGTTAGAAATACTAAAACAAACTAAACTAAACATGTATTAGAAGACATACACTCATGTCAATGTATACAAAATCCTAATACATGGGAAAACAATACAAATGCATTATCTATCTAATATTACAAAGGAGAAATAAAGTTAGGAATACTTACCTTTGAAGACAAACTTGTTAAGCCTCAATCTCTCCCTTGGACAAGGGACTTTACAAGAGATTGTTATGGTATATAAGGATAACCAATATAAATTATCTCAAGGCTACACAACCTATCTAAGCATCCAAAAGACTACTCCATAAGACAAGATCCATATATCTAAAGAAATTATGGAACCCTAATCTTTATTCCTCAAGTAGAATGGTCAATAAGCATATGTTTGCTTGCACTTATTCACTAATAATTATTCTCTTATAAAATGGTAGGAAATGAACTTATAAATGTAGGTGGATCTTTCCCTAAATCCTCCTATGAATGTCAACTATATAGGGTCAACCCAGTCAACCCATTGTGTTGTTGGGGATAAATCACTAGGGCTAAGCTAGGTCAACTAAAAGGCTAACAAGCTAAGAAAGTGAAAACTAGTCCTAAATTGTACTAATTCCACCTAGTTCACCTAGTACATTCGACTATCCAAAAGGGTGTTAAGGCAAGAAAAGGAGGAATGGAAAGAGGAAAAGACTAGAATAGGTAAGACTAAGAAGAATGATCTTAGGGTTAATGAATTTAGGAGACAAATGTGTTGATGGCAAGTTGTAAAAGGAGAAACAATCTTATGAATCATTGATCATCTATCCATCACTTTCTTGGTTCACCCCTTAAGGCATGCACTCTGAGAGATTAAGACTTGATAGGTTCCTACAAGATATAGTATCAGTAATCAAGAAAATTTTGAAAATAATATGTATATACACCTACCTTTCCACCTATATAAGCAACCCACTAACCTGGTGTTCCCATGCTAGCATCACTTTCCATACCTACCCTATACTCACCCCATAAGGGCTCATCTAGATAGTGCCTAAAGACTATAGCCTCATAATAATATAAATCATCTACTATGGCTATACACCATGACATGGGGATAGTTCTTAGTGGTCCTATAGGTGTTTCACCTCCTCCTTCAACCTATCTCAGGGAATATCTCTCTTGGGTAACCAAGGCTAACATAGCTCTAGCTTGGTCCCTCTCACCTATAACTATATCTACCTAATCTTATGCCACTAAAATTAACCCTATAGTATTGTAATGGAATCCTACACCATGACTAATGATGATCATGTCTAATCTCTCTCTATAATCATTGCATATACATCTAGGGAAACCCCTTGTACCTATGCCTACTAAGGTCCACCTCTACTATTTGGATCAACATACATAACCTGTTGACCACCATTATCACCCCCAAAATCAGCTGCTTCATAAAATGTTTGGTACCATGTAAGGTAACCATATACAACACCTACATCATCTATATCTAGCCTCACTGATAGTTATTCATGATTAAGGAAAATATGTACTAGTTGTGGCTTAAGAAGTAGGAGTTTTGCATCCTCTCACCTATATCTCAAGCATAGACCTAGAATACCCTACACCAAACTAAACTATCACTTCACCCTATCAAAAATAATGAGCTCTATCTCATCTTCTTTCCTACGAAAAAACCATCTATAACTCTGTAGGGATAGTTTATGTCTCCTATAGTGAACCCAATCTAAAAACCTGACATAGGGTCTCCAGATCATATCTCTGACAACCAAGCCATCTAGTGTACCTCTAAACCAATCGATGTCATGAACTCCTCCACCTAGTCCTAAAGGTCAAAATCATATCTCCACCTCATAAACCCAACTCTAAATTCCATCTATTCATACCCCTCACATGATATCCCCATCAACCTTAACACCCAAATGTGCTCATAGGCCCAACAATGAAGAACAAATTTGATGTTGATACCATCCCTCTTATGGGATCTAAATCCCTATAGCTCCATATATATTTGAACCAACAACATATGTACCCAACCCTAAACAAACTATGGGGATGTCATGGGAGGGGTCATCCTAGTTCCATAATCAATTTTAGTAAAAGTCATCCCTTAATAGATCTCAACAAAGATTCGAGGCACCTAGTCTTGTATCTAGATCCTCTCTTATGCCTACATAATTTGATAGTAAATGTACTTAGTTCTCTATCCTATTTTGGCATACTTTAACCTATAAACATTAACCTACCTTATCTTCACCCTAATCAATCAACCTCTACACCCTAAACCATCTACCTTCTACCTACAACATTAACTACCAAACATCAACCTTAATTATTTAGACCATTAAATTTTTATACCTTCACCTATTACCTTCACCTTAACCTAAGATTTGACCCTTAACCTTGACCTTCACTATTAACCTTTAACTCTTACCTCTTAAACCCTTGACATCAATGTTAATAGAACATTCAACTAACTATAATCAATAACTACACTTCAAACATTCAAACTATTAAACTCAGTAATCACTCAACTTGCCCTTTTTAAAATGCATCACCATTTGATTGACTACTGATAGTTAGGAAATCCAACCACCATTGCTTATTGATCATCAATGATCATGTATGACCATTAACAATCACTGTAATGTGACTATCGATGGAATACCCAAATCTTACCTTCCCCAAAATAACCACCCATATACCCTAATCACCCTACAAATTCTTACCTAACACCTATTTTCACCTCCCCTAAACCACCTTACCCTTTATAAATTTCAATTTTGACCTCAAAATAAACTATCCAACCCTAAGCCTAGGTCAAAACAAAACCAAACCCATATACAACAAGCCCTTAATCATAAATACAACCAAATCCAATGCATTTGCTCAATGAAACTACTCTATCTAATTGAATATAACCCCTACCTCATTCCTTAACCATCATCAAGGAGGAATCCTGGGACCCACTGCTTGGCCATGTCCTTGTCCACCTTACATCCTAGCTAGGTCCACCCTCCAAATCTTGGTCAACAATCCAACTCAACCAATCAACTACTAGCAATGCCATCAGAGAACACTAAGACTCAAATGATAAAAATCAAATTTATCAAATGAGTGAATTAGACCTATGAAATCACTTTTGATCTCTATCCTTTTAGGGTTGATGCCTAACCACTGATGGTTAGGGTCACCATCGATGGTCAACCCTAAGGGTCCACCTTGACCATCTATGGTCAATTTTTTTCAAGTTTTCTCCTCTAACCTAATAACTTTTCAAACAACTTATTTTACCAAACCAATCCTATCACTCTACCAATCAAAGATTGACTTCTCTACCAACCTTGCCAACCACCACATTAACTCACCACTAGCCACTTTGGAATGACTACTACATGCTTTATGATGACCTTTCTTAGTCTTTATAACCATACCAACTACTCACCATGTTTAATAATTTTGAACTTGCACTACCTTGTGCACACCTAACCAATTTGTGTCTTATCAAGAGCACTTCCTACCTTGGCTACCCATGACTACACTGACCTTGCCTAGAAGAATTGAGTTTAAGAGTGTAGCCCAACCATCACATAGGGTTATATGGTCTACTTGTCATATGTATTTCTATCATTGAACTTAATTTTTACCAACCATGACAACCTATTCAATTCAAGATCTTGGCTATTGTACTTTATGTGCATGTTTGAACTTAGTTCCTAACCTATCAAACCACCAAATAAACACCAACTTAACCAATTATCATACCTATAAATAACTCTATTTTACCTCATTAACTCTCAATTTGAGGGGGAACACCTCCTCCCATACTCAAGGAAACCAAACCTTCAACCTGCACTCCATTTTTGTTTTATCATTTGATGGTATAAACTACATAACAAAAAGGGGGAAAATGTAGGCACTAGAAAACCACAAGCTATGGTTTCAAGAGTCAAAACACCCATAGACCCCTTAGGGACCAACCTTGAACTTTTGACTATAAACCAAACCTAATTCAAACTAACCCACCTTTTTCCAAAATTTGTCTTTTACCCTCGATCATCGATGATCACCCTAACCATCAATGGTTAGGCTTGACCACTGATGGTTAGGTTCCCAATGCTTGAACCAATAAACTACCACATCACTCCAACTTTAGTTTTTATAATTATCTCATCTGATTCATGTGTGAGCTAAGCACACAAGATTAAAATTTAGACATAAATTTAGACCTCTTATTAATGTGTTGTTGTACCTCTCCTTCCTTCTTATAAAGAGAGAGGATGAGAAGGTGAATGGGGATCCAGAATCAAGTGATCAACATCTAAATCTAGATCTTATTGCATCAATGTTTTATTTTGTAGGCATTATTATAATGATCCAATGAGTTAGCAATTATAATAGAGATCTGAAGTGTTATCATCGATCAACCAATAACCAAGTATCATTACTTTGCCAAAATTGCCCCAAACTCTATCAAAGAGTTTTATTAGCCAATCATCTCAACCATTCATTAAATCAAAAATTAAAAAGATAATTATCTATTTTTAATAATTCAATTCCTTTTTTATATTTCAAAATAAACCTATCCCAAACCCATCTCTTAGAATCCCATTTTTTAACCTCATCTAAATAGACTTTTCTTGGCCAAATTCAACCCACAGTAACTTTCGATGATTATTCTAGCCATTAATGGTCTATCCCAACCATTGATAGTTACCCCAACTACCAATGGTTACTTCAATATTTTATGGTCACCCCAATCATTGATAGTTATTGTGTGATAAAATAAAAATCTATGTCCACCTTTTAGACTTCAACTAAATCTCACTTTCAGACCTCTGGCCTGATCACAAAACCCTACCCTATTTTTTGAATCATACCCAACCTATTTAGCATTAGTATTGACCCAATTATTTATATAATTAGTAAATTTTGTCTATTATTTTACCAAGCACTTTTTATACTCAATTTTAGTACCTTCTATTTTTTATGCAATTACTTTATCTTTTAGAACTTGATTATTTAAATTATGGATTGACAGCCTCCAAGGAAGCTAGTGATTTTTGGATATATCTTACTAGGTAATACACCCAGATATCTAACTAATAAATCATTTATTTGAGTGATTTCTTATCTTTATGGCGTTCCTCCCAAGCCAAAGAGGATTATCTACAACCTTTTAGATCAAACACATACACAACATATCAAGTTTTTATACCATACCCCTCTCAAGTTTATTTTCTCTTTCTTTCAAGAACATAAGTGAAATTTATATGAAACATTCACTATCAATGAGCACTACCTACATATCCAATACTCTTAAGAGGGCCTCAATCTAATGTATTTCTCTCCTATGTGTTGGCTTGTGTGTCAATCATGTAATATGTGATAAGTAAGTATAATAGTGACCTAGATTGTAATCTAGAAGATATAGATCTTGGGATATTCCTTTAGTACTTTAGACTTATAGATGTGTTATCCCTATTACTAATATGGAAATAAGAGAAAATAGGGAAGTTTTTCTCAATTGAATTCTCGATTGAATGCTTTTGATAAGTTGCTTCATGAGTAGGTAAGAAGTTTTTAGGTGAGGAATTAATAAGGGTTAATCTTTTATTTATATTAATCCAATTTGGAGTAATAAATTTAATTAAATCACTTAGATTGACTATTAGAATATGTTTCATTTGTAAAATAGATGATTATAGGACACTAGACACTTGTGTCGAGTTAGGACACTAGAATCAATACAAGTGTCTATCTTTAACATTAGTGTCCATGGAGAAGGAAAGTAGGTATAGGCTTAAAACTTGTAGAAGGAAAAAGATACGTACATTTTAAGCATTCTAAGAAAGATATAAATCTTGGGTGATAAACATAAGACTAGTCATACTAAGAAATAGGCTAAGGGGCATACAATATAACATATGTGAGACTTACAAAAGTAGGAAAGGTTCAGAATTGAGAGGAATAACCAATGTTTAATTTTTCCAAGTGTAAAAGTCTAAGGTGATACATAATCCATAAATATCATCTACATCTCCCCCACTTTAATCTAATAATGAAGTTACTAGTTTAAATAATGGAATGTTTACTTAGGTGTGTATAACATATGTTGTCTTTGCATGTACCCAAATTGAGTTATTTTTTGGTGACTAACTTGAAACCAAGAGCATGTTATAGTGTATAATAATTACATATAATCTAGCATTGAAAGTACTTAAAATTGGTTGAAACTGAAAGAGTAAGGTTTAGTAGTACATCTATGTGTTGATGTAACTTCCTTACCTATTATAAAGTTGATTTGAAAAATATGTATCATTGTAAGGCTCTGAAACTAAAATTATGACATATAGAGAGAGGGAGAGGGAGAGAGATTATAAGGCACATTTCCTCAAGCTTGGAGTAAAGGTGAGTTTCCACCTAGTAGTTTATATTATCTCAACCATGTAACCTAATGATACTTACAAATTGGTGAGGTTGGATGATACAATCAAGTCCAACTTGAAAAATTGTAAAATTTGAGTTATTTAATCACCTCAAACATACCAAAATTTGAACCAACTATTGTACTAGATTGGCTTCATAAAGTCCTTAAAAGTTTGACCTAATGGGTGATGATAATCCATAGAATAGTTTTGAAATCTAAAACTGATTTAGATTTTACAATATTAGGCACACATCACATAACATATGAACCTTGTATATGTCTCATGCTAAAATTTTGTATAACAATGGTACCAATGTAAAAAATTCTACCATAAATGTGTATTTGAATCATATGGCTATGTGTTTTGGCCAATTTAGAAATTTTCACAAGTGTGGGTATTATGCTACAATAAAATTCCCCAACTATATATGGAGAAATTTAAAAACTAATATAAGTTTCAATGTGGAGGACATGTTTCCAAAACATGCCTCCATTGAATCTAGGTGTGTTGAATACCGAATAAGTGTGGAGAATATGATTCCAAACATGCCCCCATTAAATCTAAAAATTATGAAAAATGTGGATAACATGCCTCTATGGCATTCCCCACTTGAGGTGAGGGAAGATAGGAATTGGTAGTTATCTCACCTCAAAAGGATAATACAACTGAATAATCTATGAATGGAACCGTGTAACATATAAAAGAACATGTCTAGGTAAATGTATCACTGAAGTGTATATAATAATGAGATAACATAAAATCCTAAGATACATAATAAAGATCATGGAAACATCTAGATATCAATAGGACAAGCAAAAAAGTACACACATAATAACACTCAAAATTAAGTCAACATATAATGGTCTTAGGAGACTACAAACAAGGATCATATTCAAATTCCACATAATCTAAGGGACATGACTTATTCAAATGTCCACAAAATAAAGAATGACATTAAAATGTCCATACAATAAAATAATGACATGAAAATGTCAAATAAATTAAGCAAAATCATGGGGTGCACAAATAAATGAGCATATTCAAATTATCAAATAGCAAGACAATATCGAGGCAAGAAACTCAAAGAAGTGCATAAAGGAAAACATAAGCAACCAACATAAACACATCATAGTATCCCATGGATCAAATGTGTTAGTAAAAAAATGTTAAGTGCATAGCATATCAATTACATTGTGAAATATATAATCATGGATAAAGGCATGTGTAAGTACATATAATCTCAAACATGATAATGAAAGATGATCATTGAACCATATAACCTATGAGTATCAAGATCAAAGAACTAGATGCCCCCAATGTCCACATGACATGAGTAGAGGTAAAACCCAACATCCAAAATAGAAATATATCATATATATATGTATGCATGTATCAAACTCAAATATAAAAGTGTCACACATGTGTATGTAAAAGTAACTAATATGTCATCCATCAACATAAAACTAACACATAGATGCCAAGGATATGATAGATTATGTATATGTCAAAAATATTTTTAGAATTTTTTTAATTTATTTATTTGGTATTTTTAAAAAGGTGGCATGTACCAATAAAAGTGCCACTAGAACCCAAATATATCATCAATGAGATGCCTATATGGAGGCCCTATATAGTGTGTGTCATATTTGTATGTTGCATAATCAATATCATCATGATCTTACCTATCTTTTATATTATTAGGATCATAGTCATCAATGTAATCATTATCAGAGGATAAATTTAACCTCTTAGATTATTCTTTAACATGTGATATACAATTTAGAGTATCTTTATATGAACAAGGAACCATGCCATACTATGGTTGTAACCTTTTAGGTATGTCATTATTTGTATCCATGTGTACCTTATATTTTAATACCTTATGAACATCATGAGATACATGGTTGGCCTTGATTGTATCTATATTTGGTTATGTACTTTTTAGAGATGGATTTAACCAATGTGTACTAGGTCCTATAGGTATAAATTGATCATGTGGTAAGGTATCAATTGAATTAAAACAAATTTTGTT
The DNA here is from genome assembly GCA_037957365.1 of Torreya grandis. Classification (NCBI taxonomy): domain Eukaryota; kingdom Viridiplantae; phylum Streptophyta; class Pinopsida; order Cupressales; family Taxaceae; genus Torreya; species Torreya grandis. The sequence goes on from JARHVA010002173.1 coordinate 915,197, forward strand.
CAATTATTCCTCTACCATGTTAGTATTAGGAATAATATCACCATTGTCATAATCATTTGGAATTTTTCCCTTTTGTTTTTTTGGTATTGATTAATAAATAGATCTCACATGGTTTAGTTTCTAGGGGTTTTAGGACAATTAGTTACTTTGGTAATTTTATATGATTTGGAATTTTTTAAACTTTTGGTAATGGTATTTTCTCTATTTATTTTTTATTTTAACCCATCTCTTATTTTGAATTATTTTTTGGTATCCATATTTGTTGTTTTGACACTTGTGCTTTAGGAGAGGTACTCATAATGTGAATGTGTTTCTTGGTTGATGTATCAATGATAAGATCATGTTGGGTTCACTAAAAGTTTAACCCAGAAATGGTATGTTATAAAAAATTAGTGTTACCCATAGATTTCCTTTAAAAGGGTATATATAAATGGCAATGCACAAGGGTGATAATCTAATCTACAACAGACCAATTGGGTGCTAAATGCAAATATAACATAGATTGAATTTGTAAAACTAAGAATAAGATAAATATATAAAGTAAAACTAAGATATATATGTAAATGGCAAATAATTAATGTACTTAGTTGGTTTTTATGCTAACATAGTGTTGGATCTGAAATAGGCAAAAATCAAACTGGAAGATGGTTCTAGAATAGTTGCCTGATTTTGGATTAAGTGCCTTGAGAACTCTAGATACTTGCATCAGCTTGGGATAGTTATATCAATACTATTATTTGGGTTCAAAAAAAATGCCTTGTATGTAATACCTACTAGAAAACAATGTGACCATCTAGATCCTTTTGGGTTTGTCTTCAACTTCACTCTAGTACATTCATATATAGTTCATGTACTGTCATCCCTCATAAAATTGTAAAACACTAGTTCTTCATCTTCATGGTGACCTTAGGGGAAATGGGTTAGTGGGAAAACAATGTTGTGCTAATCCAAAAGACCCTAATTTCAATGATCACTACCTATAAAACTAATACTGCTAAGAGGGCCTCATACTGATGTAATTATCCCCTATGTGTTGGCTTGTGTGTGAATCATGCAATATGTTATAAGCAAGTACAAGAGTGACCTAGCATGTAATTTGTAAAATATATATCTTGGGATATTCCTTTAGTAATTTATACCTTTATATGTGTTATACCTATGACTAATATGGATATAGGAGAAAATAAGGAATCTTAGATCAATTGAATTCTTGATTGAATGTTTTTGATAAGTTGCCTGGTGAGTAGGTAAAAAGTTTTTAGGTGAGGAATGAATGAGATTTGATTTTATATTTATGTAAATACATTTTTAGTAATAAATTTAATTAAATCACTTATATTTACCATTAAAATACATTTCATTTTCAAAATAGATGACTTTAGGGTACTAAACACTTTCATCAGGTTAGGACACTGGTGTCAATGCACGTGTATGTCTTGAACATAGTGTCTAAGGAGCAGGAGATTAGATAGAAGATTATAACTTGTAGAGGTAGAATATAAGTACATTTTATTCGTTATGTGTAAGATATAAATCTTGGGTGATCAAAATAATATTATTCAAACTACGAGATAGTCCAAGGGGTACAAGATAGAACTGATGCAAGACTTGCAGAAGTAAAAATGGTATAAAATTGAAAGGAATAAATAAGGTCTAAGTTTTCCAATTATACAATATTGAGGTGATACATAATTGATAAATATAATAAACATATATATATAAATTCAAATAATTAATAAAATATATAATAACATAATAAAAAAACATAAATAACTCAAAATAACAATGAAGATATTCCACATTAAGTCATTACTTTTATCACATTTCAAATGGGATTATGAGGATGATTAGTGGACACAAAATTATTAATCCAAGTGAATAGGTTTGATATTTTTATAATGATATAAAAGAATTAGAGGTGAGTAGGAACATTAATAGATGAGTAAAATTTGGTTAGATTGGGTGTTAATGTTGGTTAGTGAAGACCTAGTCAAAAGTATGGGATAGCATAGGGGTCATGCAAAGGACTCGATGTTTTTAATATTGGTGGATGAGAATAAAGTGATAATAACATGATAAAATAAATTCATTCAAATAGAGGACTTTCCTTGAAAGATATGGTTTATTGAGGGAGAGATGATCATATTTGTTTCTAGATTGGATGAACAAAGATTAGGGTGAGTGGATGATTTTTTAATAGTAAGAATGTTGGGATATAGAATCATTTGGAGATATTTGATAAAGTTTAAACCAACTAGAAATTTACAATGCACAAATGTGGCCTTCCCATCAATCTCTAGATCCACCTGAATGTGCCAAATTCTACATCTATTAATGGTTTGAAGTTTGTGGTGATAAATAAAGTTAATGAGATGGAATTTTTGTACCAAATCTTACTTTTGGGCCTCTAGTGGTTAATGCATTATGACCTATGATTAATTTACCTTTGGATGTGCATTTTATGATTGTTGAACCAAAAAAAACATATTAAAAATCATATCAAATCTATTGTAGACATTATTAGCATCAATTGTGAGCAGTCCTCCACAATCCTTTCACACCAAAATATGAATTAGGATCATCACATTTTGATTCATCCATATTTTTCCCAAGCTTATGGAATCTTTTTTTGTCTTTAGTTGAGAGTGTGGGTCAACTTTTGTTGTGATAATTATTTATATTATTTGTTTACTCTCCAACTCTATATTTTTATTTACTTGACTGCTATATATATTTAGTTGTATGATCTTAGAATTGTTTTCTTTATGGACCAAATTTTATTTTGACTTATTAGGATTTACATGGCCAAATTACTATCTCAGTTTTAATATTCAATTTCATTTATTTTGGTTGTATAGATTTAAATAATTAATGCTTAATATTTACTTTAGTAAATTTATTCTTATTTTTTATAACCCTAAATGTTTGTTTAACCTATGATTTCTTCTTATTTTTTATAACCATAAATGTTTGTTTAACCTATGAACTTATACAAATGATGTTCTAAAAGACTTTAGATTCACGGTAGTTAAGGGTACAATTAATTGATTCCTTTCTTATTGAATTTCATCATGTTAGTGTGAATTTCATTGAGTTAGTGTGAATTGGACATGTATATAAAATCATAAATATCAAGTGAATGAATACTTCCATGAAAATTAATGATCAACTCATGTAAATACACACTGGCTAATTTTATATTGTCATTGATTATAAAATTATAGACTTTCCTTGGTTGTTTAATTACTTGATTTTTCCAACTAAGGATTTTCTTTATTTATGTTCCTTTATGTATATATGGTAATCTATTTAGTATTGAATATTTTATCTATTTGTATCCTTAATTTCATTGGAGTGAATATAGTGAGGTATCAAACAATATGTTTTAATATTATCATACAATGTTATAATAGATTTAACTAATATATCTTGCACTACTAGTGAATATATGATGAGATTTGGATGAATAAACTTGTTGTGTTATGGTTAGTTTGGGTAGGTAGTTGTGAATTAAAAAAAACAATGACAAATCATGATAATAATTGTAAGATGAATAGAATATTTTAGTAACATCCTCAAGACTAGGCAATATTTGGACCAAGTGATGCACCAATGTTATTCTATGTTAAAGCAACCTCTTGACATATAGGTTTCCCTATTAATCTTTAAAAATTTATAATTCCCTCTTGATGTTGTCCTTGATACTGAGAAATATGTGTACCAAGTGAAGCACCAACATTGTTACATGTTAAAAAATATCTTGACATAGGGGCTAACCTACTAATCTTACAAAATTTATAATTCCCTCTCGATGCTACCTCTTCTACTTTGGATCTTCAATAGAAAACTTTCTATTTTATTTAAATTTTCCACTTCAAACAAGTCAGTTAAGTTTTTGACCCTCAAGTTGTCTTTTTTACTTAACCAATTAAATAAGAGATTTAGAAACAAGTAAAAAGTACAATAACATGTATATAGTTCATATATTGAATGTGTGTAAATAATAATAATGATGTGATAGGTAAATTATGAATTAATTATTATAATTAAAAATAAATGTATGAGGAATAAGTTGTATATATATAATACAAATAAGGAGTAGATTTTATAGAATTAAATTTTATTACATGATGTAGGTCGTAGCTTATGTATTTAATTTTGTGTATTATTAAAGTATCAATATGTACACATTTTATGTGAAGATATTGCATAAATATGTTAATTAGTATGTAATGTTTTAAGGTATTAAAGATCAATGTGTATGGTGAGGAAGATAATGGTATCTCAAATAATAATGTAACATTAACAGTGGGTATAATTATGAAATAAAGATAAATGTTAGTAATCTATTGTTTTATGTATTATATGTATATAATTAATGTAAAAGGTTAATACAAGTGTGTATAAAATACATAAATATTTAAATTAGATTCATGGTTTATTTATTTAAAAGTAATACACATGATAAATAGAGTATAGGTAAGTTATGATGTATAAATAAAAATTCAAAAAAAGGACTATTAGGAAAAGAGTTAATTATTTTCATTATGTATATAATTTATAGATATTTGAGTTTAGTGTTTTGAAAGATATAGTTAAGTAAGGCATGGAATTAATATTAATTAATAATGGACACACACACACACACACACACACACACATGGTTTTATAAGAGAATAGATATAAGGAATGAGAAATAGATATTTTGGTTTAGAAGTTATGTATGATATATTCCAAATCATGTGTTCAACTCACTATATAATAAGATTAATGAAAAAAGAATTATAATAAGCATATAGTGTTATATTAACTATAGCTATTGTAAGGTTAAGTTTTATGGTTATGATGTGGGGTATATCTAGATAAGGTTGTGATTGTTACATGAGAGGAATATTAAAATGAAATAATATAATCTAGTCTTTGAATGGAAATAACCTAATGTACATATAATATAATAGTACATAAAGGATACTTAATATTTGATTAATACATAATACATATACAATAAAGAGTGTAAAACACTAGTACATCCCATTTTAGTATGATGAAAACATAAAATGAAGTGTAGAATAAGAAAATGAAATAAGGAGTGTAATTGTGAAGTAGAAAAACTAATGAGATTCATTATTTATGTGAGTTATTATATGTATTAATATGGTACATAAATGTAAAATGAACCAGGAGATTATATTGAGCATCCAAGATGATTTTCTAGTTGGACTAAAACCACTATAGTGAAATTGAGAAGTATATCTATATTAACTCCTTCCTTAAGATTGAATGAAAGTATGTGTTCAACTATGAGATAAACAAGTTAAAATTAAGATCAATTGTAATATTTGGTTTTTTGATGATTGAATGTTGATGGTTCACCTAGCTTATTATATGCTAATGATAAATGTATTTATTTTGTTTGACTTCTTCTCACTCAATGATATGGTAGATATATATGTTGCTAGCTAATGTTGGGTTTAACATGGGATTATTGTATAGTTTATATCTTTGGTACATGTAGTGATCTAGTGTTCATAACATTAACTACATAGAGTATTTACATTAGACTAGTTATGTGAACTATAGATATCCCTAATTTTGTGTGTGAATGGATCACCAAATATATGTAGGTAGCTCAGGGAGTGGGTACAGGCTTAGAAAACTAACCCTTAGAGGACCCCCTTTGTGTTGTTATTATCAAATAATTGGAGGTTTTTTTTGGATATAATGCTTATAGGACTAGCCATTAGAGTGCATATTTTAGTGTCAATATTATAGTATTCTCATTTGCCTATGTGTACCTTTTTAGTTATCATTGTATGGTATAATTAGTTGTGTTGTTATTTTGAGGTAGTGACCCTCATAGATTATTTGGTAATTGAGTTACTTTTTTTCATCATGACCTTGGTCACCATTAGACACCTACTCATGAGACAAATCTTTTTTGATCAGCGTAACTGAATTATTATTAATATTTTGGGCTTATTAGAAAAATGGAACATAGGTTCTTTTCACACCAAACTCTTGTTTGTGTGATCATGTGAGTGTGCATTGGATAAGAACATGTTCCTTGTGGCATATGTAGTTTATGATTAATGAATTTTAGATATGTCATTCCTTTGAGAAGGTGATGAGATCTTAATAGCTCATTTGAGCAACATGTAAGAATTCTTGGTTGGATTAGATCACCAACACCTATGATGTTGACATTTCACATAGGAATCCATCACAAGTGTAAGGAAAACTACATTTGACCTTGATTCCATGGAGTGAATATGTAGGTTGCCAAAATTATGGTGGGGGTATCTAGTATAGGTTATTAGGCTAGGTTAGGGTGGTTTATTGGATCCTTTAGTTGGTCTTGTATAGAAACGTTTCAAATATTTTTTTTATAATATGAATTAGTCATTCATTACATATTTTTGTGTTACACTCCTCTATAATGTTTAAATCATTACACAACAATTAAACCACTAATTAATTTTAGTTAAGCATAATTTAATAGAGTTTAAAAAAATGTGTGAGATTTTGAATAGAAATTTTGGGCATGTGACAATTTTATTAAGGATTTTAGGTAAAATTGAGAGTTTTAACTTTAAAAATTATATCATTCTTTCTGTGACTATAATAATTAATCCATGATATTTCATATATATTTTGGTATAGTTTAGTTTATAATTTTTTTTTTGGAGGTTTAGGTAACATTAATTATGCATAAAAGTTATAAAACTAGAATATCCTCTTTAGGGCATATATATATGAATAAGGTAATAAAATCACACAAATCTAACTTTTTACATTTCAATGCAAAATTAAATATTTACAATGGAATAACATTTCATGAGAGTTCAATTTCATCAATATTTAAATTTTATGCATTACAATGTCATTCAAGATATATTTTCTTTCTTATTTAAATTTTGACTAGAACTGCTAAGAGGCAATAGGCATGAAAATTCATAAATTTTACATAAAATTTCTTTCCATATATTTTCACAATAATTACAATTGAATATTACATTATAGTGGATTTCAAACTAGCCAATAACATTTTTACAAATAATTATGAAAGCATTAAAATAAAAAAACTTCAATTACACTCCACATACAACCTATAAGGCCAATTGAAGGAGGATATCACCTACCATCCATTTTCCATCATAAGGTGGCTGCCTTAAGCACCCCCAAACCTAGGACTCATATCTTTGAGCATAGTGAACATCAGAGGTATGAGGTAGGTCAATGTTATCAAGATGTGATTTAGTTGGTAGATATAACACTCAAGTAGGCTAATAAACTATAACACTAAAGGGAAAATTCTATTAGAGAATTATATCACCCAAAAAAAAGCATACAAGAACATCAAAAACACCATTTCAAAACAAATAATATTAAAATCAGCCATAAGAACATTCCAACATGATAAAGCTCTCTGAGGGAGAAGGAGAACATGGATATGCCTCCCTCTTGTCATACCACTTTTCTTGACCATGGGAGGATCTTAGCCCATTCAACCATGCAAAAGAACCATATATGAACTTGGTTCTACTAGTCATAACCACTACACAAAAAGAAAAAATAAGACAAATAATTTAAGCCCAAATGGGTAGCCTAATGACGAATCTAGGAATAAGAATGAGTACGAACTGGAGTATGTCACTAAGCTAGGGCAGCCACACCCTAGCTCATTTTTTGTTGTGTTTACTTCTGCGTAGGAGGGGAAGGGAGTCAATTTGTTAGCAGGGGGTGGGGGCCGTAGCTTAGGCTATTTTTTCCTGTTTAAAACTTTTTTCTATCCTTTGTGCTATGAGATACGTGCAAATTTTGGTCAGTGCATAGTTTAGGGGCTAGTGGGGTTGTCTAGAGTGTGCTTGCATTTGGAGAGTACCTTTTGGTAGGTGCAGTCATGGCTGGGAGTATGCCTTCTAGGACTGGTGTTGGATTCATTTTTCGTGAAGTGTTCGATATGAATTTTCCTGGACAGGAAGTGCAAGGGTATGAAAATGCCCTCTTTTCTCAAAATTTAGATGCAAAGGAATCAAACCTACATGGAGGCTCCAAGATTACGAAGGTTAACGGATGTCTTGAGAGATGCAAAGAAAGACCAAAACTAGTAATTCCCTTTGAAGTGATTGCTAAGGATGTAGAATACTATTCTAATCATTCTTTATTTTGTAAGTTTTTGGGTTTAAAAGTCTCTCTTCATTTCCTAGAAAGTTGGGCCTGAAGCTTTTGGGAACCAAAGGGGGAATTGGAGGTCATGATGCTGTAGATAACTACTTCATGGTGACATTTCCCTACCTAGTTGACTGCAACAGGGTCTTTGAAGGGGGGCCTTATTTTTATAACCAGGTAGGATTATTTATAAAACCTTGGCATGCCAGCTTTAACCCCTTTGAGGAGCTCCCAAATAGAGTGCCAGTGTGGGTTTGATTGCCTAGACTTCCAATAGAATGTTGTCATGAGGATGTGTTACATATGTTGGCATCAATGCTTGGCAGACCGGTTGGATCCTATACACAAGAATTAAGTAAGAAGGTGATGACCTTTGCTCGTATTTACATGGAAGTTGATCTAAGTAAACCATTGCTAGATATAGTTGAGATGAGTGCAGGTTCATATTCCTGGGTATAACAACTAGACTATGAGACCCTTCCATTCTGATGCTGCATCTGCCATGAATATGGCCACCTAGTGCATAGATGTTAGAAAGCCAAACTAATGGATCAGTAAACTACACCTCCTTCTAATACCATTCCTAGTACTAACAAAGGGAAGAAGCTAGTAGTAGGAGAGAATAAGGATGCCGAGGGCTTTGTTCAAGTAAAAGGCCAAACTCATAGCAGAGGATTGAAAAGAACATTAAGATAATGATAGGAGGAGGATACATTCAATAGGCTTGAGATTTTAGATGAGTTGGGGCAGCAAGTAATTAATCAAGAAGGGATCATTACTGATCACCCTGAGGAGGAGTCAGGTTTGGAGATTGGATCTGCCAAGCCTTTGTGTGATATACAAGAAGAATTCGCTATGCCCATGATCATGGATGGACTAGTGGGAGCACAGGTGGTGGGGGAGCCAAATGCTAATACGAGGAAGGGTGTTGAGGAAGCAAAGCCTATGAGATGGGTTGTGGTTGCTAAAGCAAATAAAAGAGGGAAATCTACCCCTCACTTGGGCATCCTTCAGAAGGATGGGAAGAAGGGGGCTTTAGATAAAAATGCTAAAATAGGATGTAAGAAGGACCTAGAGAGGATTAAATGATTGGGGAGAACTTGGTGGAGTCTAGAGCTATTAAGACCTTGGACTTCCACTTCTTGACTCCCCCCAAATGATTGTTATCTCTTGGAATGCAAGGGGCCTGAATAGCGGCCCTAGACAAAAGGTTGTTCGAGAATTAGTGCAGAGGCATTCTCTAGATGTTCTCTTTCTTCAAGAGACTAAGGTTACTATTGATTGTATGATGGGTATGGCACCTAAGTTATGGAGGTAAGGCCATTGTCAATGTATTAGAGCCAAGGGATCATCAGGGGGTGTGGCATGCCTATGGAACCCGTGCAAGATCTAGCGTATGTCCTGGATTTCATTTAGGTCCTCCTTATCTATGGTTTCTTGGTGCATTGAATCAGGGGAATTGGTTCTTTTCTCTAATGTCTATGCTCTAATAGATTTCTATGGAAAGCTTGAGGTATGGAATAATATTTGTGAGGTGTGTAGCTTGTTTCCTTATTTACCTTGGATTATTGCTAGAGGCATTAATGTCATTTTGGATTTATCTAAGAAATGAGGAGGTATTATGAAAACCGAGCCCTCCTCCATTTTGCTTAGAGACAATATCTCGACTCTTAATCTTATTGACATAAAGATCAGCAATGGCTACTTCACATGGAACAATAGAAGGTTGGGGGACAACAGTATTGTTGAACGCCTTGACCACTTCATGGTGTCTTGTTTTTGGGTGGGGGGGTCATGGTCTTCCTACTTTGAGATTGTTGATTGGTGGGGCTCAAATCATTGGCCCATAAAGCTCACTATTTCCTTAGCTAGGATACCTTAGAGACCACCTTTTAAATTCCAGCTTATGTGGCTAAGGGATATAGACCTGTATGGTTGTGTTGTTGATTGGTGTAAAATAGGTAGACCAAGATTTGGCACATCAATGTATACTTTTGCCAAGCTCTTACAATTTGTCAAATCTCAGCTAAAGCACTATAACAGACTATGCTTCAAAAATATTTATCAGGAGAAAAATATGGTGCAAACACAGTTGAATGAAGTGACCTGGATGATTAGGGAAGAAGGGGCATCTGAATTTCTGTTAAGAGAGAAAGCTAAAGTGCTAACTATTGTGGAGGAATGGGAGCTGAGAGAGGAAATCTTTTGGAAGTAGAAGGTGTGGAATGTTTGGCTTCAGGAGGGGGATCAAAATACTACATTTTTCTTCAACTTTGTGAAATCCAAGTAGCATGGTAATACCATTTCCTTGTTGGTGACAGATAGGGGGGAAACCATTCATTCCACCCAGGGTATTTGTCATGAGGTAGAGCTGTACTTTGCTTTTTTTATTTTGGGAGGAAGGGCAGGGGGAATTGGTGGCTGAGACTTAGGTTCTATCCTGTATTCCCTCTTTGGTTTCTTTGGAAATGAATGAGCATCTTATGAGTTCCATTTCTATGGAGGAGGTCGAGAGGACTATTTTCTAGATGCAAAAAGGTAAAGCGCCTAGGCCAGATGGATTTTTGATTGAATTTTTCTAGGAGTTTTGGGACATTATTAAAGTCCATCTCCTGGTTGTTGTTCAAGAATCATAGACAAATAAGCAAATGTTCAAGGCTCTGAATTTGGCTTTCTTGGCTCGTATCCCTAAGGGGGAGGGAGTGTATTGGTTAAGTTAGTTTCATCCCATTTCCCTTTGCAATGTGATTTATAAAATTATCTCTAAGCTGATTGCTGACAGACTAAAGAGGTGGCTTACATTGCTTATTTCTGAGGAGTAAAGTGGATTCGTGGAAGGCCACCAAATATTGGATGATGTGGTGGTGGCTATGGAGGCAATTCATTTGATGGCCAAGTCAAAATAAAAGGCTATGTTCATCAAGCTGGATATGAGTAAAGCTTATGACAGAGTCTGGTGGTCTTTCCTTTAGAAGGTTTTGAGGGCTTTTGGATTTAGTGAGGACTAGATACGCTAGGTCATGTGTTGTGTGAATTCAACCTCCTTTTCAATTTTGATTAATGGAGATCACTCAAAATTATTTGGAGCCTCTCAAGGCCTATGGCAAGGTGACCCCCTCTCCCCTTATCTGTTTCTCCTTCTCTTTGAAGGGCTGGGAAAGATGATCAAAAGGAATGTGGAAGGGGGATATATTCAGGGCTGGCAGTGGGGTGGAGGTCTCCTGGCACTTTCTCACTTATAGTTTGTGGATGATGTAGATTTGAGGGCATGGCAACTATGAGAGAAGTGTCTAATATGTGTAGAGACCTGGATGTTTATCTTGAGGTGTTGAGATAGCTAATTAATGAGGATAAGTCTTCAATTTATTTCTTCAATACCCGACTTCCAATCCAATGAATAATTGTTAATTTACTCAAGTTCTAAATTGGAAGTCTTCCTCTACTATACCTTGGCATTCCCATCTCAACTGGGAGATAGTCTAGGGAGATGTGGCAGGGCCTTCTAGACAAGTGTTGTGCTAAGGTTAATCATTAGACTCATCGTTGGCTATCCTTTGCCTATCGAATTTAGCTACTTCAATCAATGGTGCAAGCGCTCCCTATATACAAGTGTATGGTTCAAGTAGCATTGGTGGGTTTTGTGAGAGACCTTGATTCCTTAGCAAGGCAATTTCTTTGGGCTAGCAATTTAGCAACAACCAAATGGAGTCTCATCAAATGGGAGATAGTTGCAGTTTGAAAAGGTTGAGAGGTCTGGGATTAAGATAGTTGATACTCTCTGGTATGGTGTTGGCTATAAAGTTGTATTAGAGATGGTGTGTTGAACCAGACTGGCTATGGGCTAGAATCTTATCCCATAAGTACCTGGCAGGGATTCCTCAGAATGATACTCCTCAGCATAGCTTGTCTAGGAAGGGGTCGGTGATTTTGTCTACACTCAAGAAAGGGGCTACGCTCATCAAGCATGGTTTGTTCTAGATATGAAAAGATGGGATGGAGGCATGATTTTGGTAGGACTCCTGGGATGGTTTCCTGCCCCTAGTAGTACAATATCCTCATTTACAAACATTAGTACAAATATTTGATGAGGCTGGTTGGTTGAGGGTAGGTGATTTTAAGCTATTTTCCCATCAGGGGTAGGTGATGGAAGTGAGGTGGAAATCACTAGAGGAATGGCTGATTATGGGATTAGAAGTGGAGTGCACTAAACTCCAATCCATTCTTGTTGGATGTAGCTATAGTGCCCTTTTGGGAAGGGATGTTTTGGTGTGGGCTCCTAATCTGAAAGGATCATACATGGTGTCTTCAGGGTACCAGGCATTAATCTCTTAGCAATTGGATGGCAGGCAGGAAGTTACCTAGTGGAAAAGAGTCTGGAATGGATTTTCTTGGCCAAAGTGTAACTATTTCATTTGGACTGTGGCTTGGAATAAATGCTTGATGTGGGATAATATCTGTAAGAGAGGATTTGTTGGCCCTTCGAGGTGTGTTCTATGTAGCAACAAGGAGGAGGATTCTCAACATTTATTCTTTTGATGCCCCTTCTCAACACAATTATGGCACTATTGGTGGGATGCATGGAAATTCCAATGTGTTCATGCATCTTCCTTGACTGATTTTTGGGCGAGATTGGGCAAACCACCCTCACCGGCTTCATTTTTACATGAGGTATGGTACGCTGGTCTGATTTTCCTTTTATGGAAAGTCTAGCTTGAAAGAAATCACAAGATTTTTTGAGGAGAAAATTTGGGAGTTCAACAGGTTTAGACTAGAATATTGGGCATGGTCCAAGAAACCATTGTTGTTAAGAGTGAGATTGCCCTGCCATTGGCTAAGAGTGATGCTGAGGTTGCGATGAGGCTGGGTGATCAAGGAATTTATTCAGTCTCAGCATGTGTCAGGAGAGGTAGACAAGTGAATCAAAGAGTGTAAAGGATGGGGAATTGGATGCCACCTCCTACTGGTTTTTTGAAGCTTAATACGGATGGGTCATCCCATGAGAATCTAGGCTCAGTTGGGATTGGCAGGATTGGCAGGGATTCTATTGGTGTGATGGTTTTGATTTTCATGGTTAACAAGAGTGTGTAGATAGTTAATTAGATGGAAGGTTGGGTGATTTTACATGCCTTAAGGAGAGCTTATGAATTAGGATGGAGGAAAGTGATTTGTGAGGTTGATTCTCAAGTTTTGGTTAATTTGCTTCTTGAGAAGAAGACATCTGATGTATGCTGGCAGCTATCAGTGATGGTTCAACAGATTATTTAGGTCAATTTTGGTATGGATTCAATGATTTTTGCCCATATTCTTAGGGAATGGAATAGGGTGGCTGATTACCTGGCAAGATGGGGATCAGAAGAATTTGAAGATTGGAAGTTTGATGGATGGGAGCAAATGCCTCATGCACTTTTCCAAATTTTGGAGAGGATTTTGGCAGAGGATGAGAGTGGTACTAGAGTGTAAATTTCTTGTTCTTATGGTTTTTTGTGGTTTTGTTGGTTCTTGAGGTGCTGGCCTCAGGCAGATTTGTACTTTGGTTTTCCTTGACTTAATAAAGTTTTTACCCCTCTTTTTTTCAAAAAATAAAATAAAATGGGTAGCCTAATAACATAAGAATGAATCAATAAATGGATTTCAAAATTAAAAAAGGATGTAAGGTACATCTCAAAAACACAAGTGGGAAATAAAATCCACACAGTGGCCATACACACAAGCAGACAAGAAAATATGAAAATAGGGTAGTCTGAGTCACCTCTTGAAAATAAGTGAAAAAAGAAGAAAAGCTTTTCTTTCAAATAATAACATAAATAAAACACTACAAAATAATATGGAAGCCTAACTCTATTCTTTATTTGGTTCAACACAATATAATTCCTCTTCAAATTATTGGGTTGGTTCACCTCCTCATGAGACAAGATCTCTTCCTTCTTCCCTTAGCTTCTCATTATCTTATTTATCTATCCTCCCACTTATAAAATAAAAAATATCCAAAAAAGTCCTTCCAAGTAAGGATTTACTTCCTCATATAGGCAAAGGACTCACATCTATTGTAAAATGATAAGGTTACATGTATCTCTTCCCATTCTTTATATATTGGTTTAAAATTCCACACAAACACTAACTCCTCTTACAAGCCCATGTGGGAAAGTAATGTAATTCCATACCTCTTCAATGATCCCAATATCCCATGCCATAATGGGAACATGGTTTAACGTATGGCTTGATCCACACTCCAAACAAGTCCTAATCCAACCTATAGTGAATTAGGGTATTAAATACACAACTATATACCTATAAAATACTTTATAGACACTTGAAGACTTGGTTGAAAGTCCCCATCCGATTTTTGGTCAAGTGGAACACTTATGTGATTTAAAAATATATTTTATTGAGTGATAATAATTTTAAAGTAAATCCTAGTTTTTATAACATGAAATATGATTAGTGTCAAAGGGGTGAATAGTGTTAGGAGGGGCAAAGTGGTTCACAACTTAAGACTAGGCCCAAATATGAAATTATAATTAGGTTTGGATTTTGGGAAGTCAAGTAGTCATCACACCACTATAGCAATCTTGCACTAATGCTCAACATAATCCTAGTTCCCTCATTTACCTCCCCAATACGTGCATATCAATTCACACATGAAATACACTACCCTATATATCCAAAGCTACATAATGTAAATAACATAACTAATCTCAATCATTCATAATGCATATGAACATATCCAAGGCATAACATCTCAATGGTAATATACTTATGCCAATCATCTAAACATATGTGCAATCAATCATATGGTTAAGAAATAGTAACTCTAATATTATGGAAATATAATAAGCATCATAATGGATAAATAAAATAACATAAGTAAACTAACATCCTCACACATATAAAATCCATTATCTTGAACATAAGGTAATAATAACAAATCATATCTCAATGCATATAGAGCACACAATATCAGGACATGTTTATATTAAAAAAACTCCAAAATCAAACACTTGTGATAATTGGGGCCTTAGAATTTTGATATAAATCATATTTATTTATTTATTAATTTTATTTTTTATTCCTATAATTATGTTATGGTAGTTGTATAACTCATAAGAGTTATTGTTTTAGGCCAAGTGGCCATTAGTTTTACCTGAACCATGCTATGAGGGATATTTCTATAATACTAAATCCATTAGATAGAACTATATATGGATTTTAATTTACATGTACCTCATAATAAATTAAAAATGCCTAAGTTTTTTGTTTTTAGCCACTAGGAATTATTTCAGCCATTTGATTTCATAGTGCACCAGTAAGTGGTTAGCTTTGGGAAGTTATTCTCAATATACTTTAGAGATAGGGTAGTGTGGCTACAAGATGGTGTAATCTTATATATTTAATGCCCTTTTTTCCTTTCTCACTATTTAAACCTAGGGTTAGTATATCTAGGATCCTATAATTCAAACATATCCATCTTAGTAATACCTTCTTGTTATTTTTATTTTATTATTACTTAGTCAAATCATTATCTTGTTTGTTTTCTTGACTATATCAACCAACTTGATATAATTATATGTGTTATAACTACCTCAACTATCTTGATATATTTATAAGTGTCATTTTTCAACTACATTTTCTATCTTGATAGAGTTATTCCCTTTTTTTCAACTACATCATCTAGCTAGATATAGTTTTAAATTTCTTCCAAACTACATCGACCAATTTAACCTTGTTTATTTCCTACTATATTGTCCGATAGAATATATTATATCTATTTAGTAGTATGATATTTTTAGAAAATGACCAACTTGATATAGTATACTTTCTAAAATTAGTAACTAACTATATCAACTAACTTGATATAGTTTATTGTTCAAATCTAGTAACTAAATGTATCAAATTGACTGATACCATATTTTCCATGTGGCTAACCTTTTACCACATTATATTTTTAGTATTTTTCATCATGATGTCACCTCATAAAATATTCCTTGAAAACACTATCCCATTCAGATTCCATAGGGGTTGTTATTTCATTCTTAATATGTCCACCAATGATGAAAATACTTCATGCTACAATTTTTCTTAACAACATCCTAGATCTATTGAATGTAATATGGTTCAACTTAACATAACTTCAAATCTATAAGTTATTGATTATGGTATTAATATCCTTGATGATAACACCATTTATAATCCAAATAATAATTAAAATATTACAAAGCTTTCCCATCCACTACAATAGGTAGGAAAAGTAACTCCAACGTTAGGAATATTCATCCCAAAACTAATGTTTGAAATCCTCCATCTACTTATAATCCTCCTCCACTCAAATATAATAAAAATACCAATCCTAGTCCAAATCCTACTCTATATTCTTCACAAATCCTTGAAAAAATGGTTCCAAAAATGTCTCTTATGCATGCTTCTAGTATTAATTGTTGGGGATCAACCAACAATAGATTACACTTATGAAAGCAATAAACGCGGAATTAAATTAGATAGATAAGTAACTAGAATCAAATAATAGCAAAGAACAAGAGATACAAGAAACCACCCTAAAAACTTGTATTAAAATCTTTACAGAAGGAATACAATTGAAGAAACTTCTTTCTTCCACACCTCTCTCAGATGCACAAGATCTCTCTCTAGATCTCTATCCCTCAAGAGCTCTCTCTCTCAAGTACAATCAACTCCAACAACCTAGATTGATACAACTCTGTACTATTCTTCAACATTCACCCACAATGAACTACTATAACCACACTAAGCTAAGAAGATCTAATTCTACATATAGAATTAGGAGACTTGAGCATGCACTTACAACCAACAGTTAAGCCTCTTGAACAAGGGCTCTAAAAATAATCTTACTAAAAATAGATGTGAACCTAAGACTAAGACTTAAACTCATCATGCAAACACTCGGTTCTATCCTCAGAAATAACATTCTAGATGCACAGGTAACCGATGTCGATTCCTGCCTACTTGCCTATGACTGACGTCGACCGATCCTCTGTCGACGCCGATGTCTCTTCAACTGCACCTGACCGACGTCGGTCACTCTTGACCGACGTCGGTGACTGTGTAAACCTACAACTTTGGTAATGCACTCATATGTGAAGCTTTTAGGCTCCACACCTTAACAATCTCCCACTTGGAGATAAAAAGCTGCACCAGTACCTGTACAGTAACATCTTCTAGCTCCTCCATCTTCAACTCAATCATGAAGACCAATGAAGTTGAATGAAGATTCAACTTCTCCTTTGTAACCAGCTTGGTTAACATATCAGTAGGATTCTTGTCTATATGGATCTTCTCCAGCTTCAACTCACCATCTTCCAATACCTGTCTTATGAAGTGGTACCTAAGCTGTATGTGCCTGGTTCTTGAGTGAAAGGCTGAATTCTTAGCCAAATGGATTGCACTCTGACTGCCACTATACAATCTGCAACTCTCTTGCTCACTTCCAAGCTCTTCCATGAACCGTGTCATCCATATCATCTCTTTGCTAGCCTCTGTGGTTGTAATATACTCTGCTTTTGTAGTTGACAAGGCAACAACCTTTTGCAACTTTGATATCTAGCTAACCGTTGTTCCACCTACAGTGAAAACATATCCTGTGGTGCTCCTCCTGCCATCCAAATCACCTGCCATATCTGAATCTACATAACCATGTAGAGAAGTATCTAAACCTCCATAGCACAAGTGCCTACTACTGGTTCCTCTCAGATATCTGAGGATCCACTGAACTACTTTCCAATGTTCCTTTCCTAGATTGGCCATATACTTACTTATAACTCCCACTGCTTGGGCAATATCTGGTCTAGTACACACCATTGCATACATCAAACTTCCTACTGTGGAAGAATATGGAACCTTACTCATGTACTCTATCTCATCATGTGAATTAGGACATTGTTCTTTACACAACTTAAAATGTCCAGCCAAAGGTGTGCTTACCAGTTTAGCATCCTACATATTGAACCGTTTCAACACCTTGTCCACATAATCCTCTTGAGACAATATCAACCTATGATTTTTCTTGTCTCTCTTAATGCTCATGCCAAGGATTTTCTTTGCTACTCCCAAATCCTTCATAGCAAAAGTTTGAATTAATTTCACCTTAAGCTCAGAGATATCCTGCATGTGTGATCCTGCAACCAGCATATCATCTACATACAACAATAGAATAATATATATACCATTATCTAATCTCTTAAAATACACACAATGGTCAGATTGACACCTATTATAGCCATGCTCAGTCATAAACCTATCAAATTTCAAATACCACTGTCTAGGAGCTTGCTTGAGGCCATACAAGCTTTTCTTCAATTTGCACACTGACTTCTCCTTACCTTTGACCTCAAATCCTTCCGACTGTTCCATATAAATTTCCTCATCCAAATCTCCATAAAGAAACACTGTCTTAACATCTAGCTACTCAAGATGCAAATCCTCAATAGCAACCAAAGACAGTACAATCCATATAGAAGTCATTTTAACAACAGGAGAAAAAATCTCACCAAAATCAATACCTAGCTTTTGTGCAAATCCTTTCACTACCAATCTGGCCTTATATCTCATCTATCCATTCTCACCTTCCTTTAACCTATAGGTCCATCTGTTCTTCAGTGTTCTCTTACCAGCTGGCAACTCAACCAAATCCCATGTTTGGTTCTCTCTTAAGGACTCCATCTCCTCAACCATGCCACGCTCCCACTGACTCTTGGACTCCACCTGTATTGCTTCTTCAAAACTCTCTGGTTCTCCACCATCAGTTAGCAATAAATAGAATAATGAAGGAGAATATCTAATTGGAGGCTTACTTACCCTTTCTAACCTCTTGATGGGTGTCTGAGACTCATTCACAACACGCTGTCCACCCAAATTCTCTGATAGTGACTGACCTCAGTCACCTCCAAACCTATTACTGGCTGACGTCAATTCTACCTGATCGACATCGGTGCCTGTTCTGCCGACATCGGTCTTTTTATGACCGACATCAGTTTCTATTCTGTTGATGCCAGTTCCTTTCCTGCCAATGTCAGTCTCTGTGTTTTCCTGCAAGTGATTATTTCTTTTTCTTGTGAGCTCATTTTAGACCGTCACCTCATCCAATTCACCATTGCTCTACCCAAATTGATTCAGCTTCTTTAGCTGATCACTATACATCACTTTTTCATTGAAAACAACATCACAGCTCCTAATTATCTTGTTAGTTCCTAGATTCCAAAATCTGAAACCAAAATCATCTGAGCCATAGCCAATAAATGTGCACCTCATAGACTTAGCATCCAGCTTCTTTCTATTTTCCTTATCTACATGTACAAAGGCTTCACAACCAAAAACTTTAAGGAATGAGAGATCTACCTTTTTACCTATCTAAGCCTCTTCTAGAATTCCACCATCCAGAGCTGTAGAGGGTCCTCTATTAATTAGGTACACTGTAGTGTCAACAGCTTCTGCCCAAAACTCTAAGGGCAAACCAACATGCAATCTCATACATCTTGCACGCTCCATGATTGTTTTGTTCATCCTTTCAGCAATTCCATTCTACTGAGGTGTCCTTGGAACCGTCCTTTGCCTATAGATTCCATGCATATAACAATACCAGTTGAACTTATAACTGTAGAACTCTCCACCATTGTCAGATCTTAGGCACTTCAATCTTTTGCCTATTTCATTCTCAACCATAGCTTTCCAAATATTAAAAGTCTCAAATACATCAGATTTCTTCTTAATACAATAGATCCATACCTTTCTTGTAGCATCATCTATGAACGAAACATAGTACTATGATCCTCCAATAGAAGCTACCTAAGCCGGTCCCCACACGTCTGTGTGAACAAGCTGCAACTTATGCTTCTTCTTTGTAGACCTAGTCTTGAGAAAACTAACCCTTTTCTATTTTCCAAATACATAGTGCTCACAAAATTCTAGATCCATGCTTTTCAAATCTGAAATCTTACCTTTAAACTTAAGAATTGACATGCCCTTCTCACTCATGTGGCCAAGCCTTGAGTGCCACAATTTTGCATCCACATCTGAAGTAGATAATATAGAAGGAGAATTGTTAGTAACACAATTACATAAATAGAGAGTACCTACTCTCTTACCTCTGGCCATAACAAGTGCACCCTTGGTCACCTTCCAAGATTTGGCTGTGAGAGTTACTGTACAACCCTCATCCCCTAACTTTCCTACAAAAATCAAATTCCTCTTCAAGCTAGGAACATGCATCACATCTCTCAACACCCATGTGTTGTCGTTTTGCATTTTAAGCTGCACTTTACCTTTGCCAATAATTTTACAAGGCTCATCATCCCCTAGATAAACTATTCCAAAATCTCCATGGATATAGTCACTGAAATATTCCCTATTAGGGGTAGCATGAAAAAATGCACTAAAATCTAACACCCAAGATTCTATATTATTTTGCAAAGAGAATATTAAAGCATCTTGTGCAATACCTGCAACCTTTGCTTCTTTTTCCTTCGTGATGATTGTCCTCCTTAGGCTTTAACCAGCAATCTCTGCTTATGTGCCCCATCTTTCCATAATTCCAGCATTGTGGCTTCCTGCCATTTCTAGATTTGGATCTACCTCTCCCCTTAGACTTAGATCTTGATCTCCCTTTCTTGCTCTTCTCTTTTTGCCTTCCCCTGCTCTCAAAACTTAAAGTGTTCCCAGATGTCTCTTCTGTGCTTTTCTTGTGAATTTCCTCATTCAAGATAACACTAACAACATCCTCTACTTTTAAAATATTTGATGCAGATGCAGTATTGCTAACTACCATTACTAAGCTATGCCAGCTTTCAGGCAAAGAACATAATATTAAAAGAGCTTTTATTTCATCATCAAATACAATTTTGACTAAACTTAATTGATTTACAATACCATGGAAATCATTTAGGTGATTAGATACAGATCCACCTTCCTGCATATGCAAATTAAATAGCTGCTTCATAAGATATACCTTATTAGAAGCTGAGGGTTTTTCGTACAAATTTGCTAAAGTAGTCATCAACTCTACCGTTGTTTTTGCCTGTGATAAATTAGATATCATAGTAGATGATAGACTTAGTCTTATAGACCCCAGAGCCTTTCTGTCAAGAACTTCCCATTCTTCATCATCCATGTCTGTGGGCTTCTTTGCAATCCCACCTAATGGTAAGTATAGATCTTTCTGATATAGATAGTCCTCTATCTGCATTCTCCAATGTTGATAATTTTTGCCATTGAACTTCTCCATTCTTAGTTTACTTTCTTCTGCCATTGCTTTTCCCACTCAAACAGAAATCCCTGCAGAAACTCCTATGAGCAACCTGTAATCAATACACACTACACAGATCTGAACCACCTATTAGTGAACCTGAGCTTTGATACCAATTATTAGATATCAAACTCTAAACCTATAACCAAGGCTCTGATACCACTTGTTGGGGATCAACCAATAATAGATTACACTTATGAAAGCAATAAACTCAAAATTAAATCAGATAGATAAGTAACTAGAATCAGATAATAGCAAAGAACAAGAGATACAAGAAACCACCCTGAAAACTTGTATTAAACTCTTTACAGAAGGAATACAATTGAAGAAACTTCTTTCTTCCACACCTCTCTCAAATGCACAAGATCTCTCTCTAGATCTTTATCCCTCAAGAGCTCTCTCTCAAGTACAATCAACTCTAACAACCTGGATTGATACAACTCTGTACTATTCTTCAACATTCACACACAATGAACTACTACAACCACACTATGCTAAGAAGATCTAATTCTACATATAGAATTAGGAGACTTGAGCATGCAATTACAACCAACAATTAAGCCTCTTGAACAAGGGCTCTAAAAACAATCTTACTAAAAATAGAGACGCAAAATTAAGACTAAGACTTAAACTCATCATACAAACACTTGGTTCTGTCCTCGAAAATAGCATTCTGGACGCACAGGGTAACCGATGCTGATTCCTGCCTGCTTGCTTGTGACCAATGTCGGTCGATCCTCTGTTGATGCCGGCATCTCTTCAACTACACCTGATCGACTTCGGTCGCTCCTGACCGATGTCGGTGACTGTGTAAACCTATAACTTTGGTAATACGCTCATATGTGAAGCTTTTAGGCTCCACACCTTAACAGTAATCAAATGTTTTAAATGCAAAACCACATTTTGTAAATGGATAATCAACCTCCTTAAATCATCATGAATCAACTGAATCAGCACTAAATACCTCCTCCTATTTGATATGGAAATGTAAATATTATTATTAAAACACCAAATCATAATAAAATGCTTTAAAATCTTCAAAACAAAAGTTAATCCCCTTCATTGTGTCGATATATTGGAAACATTTCCCCAACTATCATAGATGATGGGACTTCTAATCTTACTTTGCATCTTAAAGATTTTGGCAATATCTATAAGGAATGGATTAAAATAAACACTTATGTTATTACAAAGATTCTATCCAAAACCTTTGTTGGAGATGTACTATAATGGTACAAATAACTTCATATACATTCCATTACACAATTAGAATACTTATTTAATGCTCTAGTTAAGGAATTCTATCATAACTTACTTCCTAAAAATAGCCTTAGTAACTTCATTAATGATAATAAAAAATAAATGAATATGAAAATGATTTCATCAAGTGATGTAAATAATTAGTGCATAAATTGAATCATAATGTGAGTGATGATAATCTCTTAAAACTATTTGTTACCACTCTTAAATTCTCTCTTAAATACAAGGTTAGGATCTTCTCTCAAAATTTAAAAGAGGATTTTGACCAAGAAAAATTATAATATTTATTTATGGCTCAATTTGAACCATTTAAAAACAACAAAAAGGAATCTTTTCAAACCTCAACCAATGCAATCAATATTAATGCTTTAAAAAATAAACCTCCCCAATCCAAAGTGGGCACTTCTAAATTAGATTAAAAAAACTTCCCTCTTTCCCTCCCTTTATTATGTGTGAAATTAATAATTATTTATCTCCATCAAAACCATATGTATACTCTTCCCCCCAATCCCATCATGGTATGATACTAATAGTTTATGTTAGTTCCACACTGATATTGGTCACTCTCATTAGACATGTTATGCACTCTAAAATCTTGTGATAAATGACATCTTGGGAGAAAAATTTAAACATGACATAATCACCAAATTAAATAATAATGAATACTTTATATCATGTAATAAAAAAATTATAATCCTAAATACACTAATAAAAAATCTCAAAAATCATCTCAACCATTTCATCTTAATATAGAACAATCAAACAAATTTTCTTGTGTTATTGATGTTGACTATGATCATTATTACACTAAGTCCTAATTTTTAATGCATAAAATATTAAATACCATCATAAACCCACTCACAAAGATCCCATCACTAAACCTAAGAATCCTTCTCCTGAATAAAAACTTCTTAAGGATACTACTACCACTAGCCCTTCTTCTAACTTGCCACATAGTGATGAGACTACTCTACCATTGGAGCCTCAACCTAGTGTATCACATCCTTTTATTATCATACATAATAAATCCACTATTAATAATAAATGTAATAATAATTATGGATATAACCTTAAATCATAATGGAACTTCATAAATGAACTCAATTCCAAGCCTTGAAAAAATTCTTTAATAAAACTCATTAGAACATCACCATATCATCAAAAACTTCTCATGTGAAAATTTAAATACATATAAAAATAACCATATAACAAAATTGAATCACTTCAAAACCTTTTAAAGGTATTCTTAGCCAAAATTGGCTACCATATGTAAGTATCATTCAAAACCTGTTATCTAGAATTATTTGAATATGTTATCAGACCTTGAAGATTCTTGTCATGGTCATAGCTTGTCTTATCATGGTGAAGAGTGGTGTTGTTCCTAGTAGTGGTCAAGGTATCCTACAATGTCTAGTCAATAATAGTATATCAAAACCCCTAGTCTTATAATTATCCCCTTTATTAGAGTCTTATGGCCTATTTTAGACATATTAAGGTAAATTTGGAGAAGTTAAGGTACTGAGGGGTTATTATTTTATGATTATTTCTAGCTTTTCCTTGTGTAAGAATTCATTGTCAAAATGTATGAAGGTTTAGGTAAGTTAAAACATAGTTTATTAGGATGGAATGATCACACATCAAATCATTAAAAGTTATCTTATGCCCAATTGGTTTGTAATAGTTGTATCAACCCTCTCAAATGTATTTCATACCTTTGCCAACATACTATAAGATTTGTCAAGTGTATTTAGGACAAAGAGGGTGATTTTTACATATAAAAGACACTTTTAAGGAACATTAAACATTATGAGTGGTAGGACATGGTCAGAGAGAATCAATATTGGTAGTTATAATGCATGTTTCAATTTCATCCTTTCCTAAAGAATTAATATCAAGAAGGTTTATGAGTTTAAGAAGCAAATGAGAGATCACTTGAATGGGTTTCAAGAGTTAAAGTGTCATATTACCTTATCCAAGTTAATTTCATGCTTTGGAATGTGTTATAGGTCCAAATAGATAGAAAACCTCTTTTTTTCTCCATCATGTTCTTGGTAGCTCAAGAAAAGTTAACCAATTTGAGGATGGTACACATAGGAGAGGGAGAGAGAGTTAAATTGAATGATCATGGGGTTTGATAAATACCATTATTCCATTGAAATTATATGCATTTTTTTTGGGTTTTAAGGGCTATGATTTATGAAAAATCATTAAGAGCATAAGGTGCTTTTAAACCCTTTTAAAACACCACCAGCATGGTCTTTACTTGTTTAAATGCATTGGAAGGTTCAAGAATGAAAATGGAAATTTGTGTGATTCTTAAATGGTTTATAAAATACTTCCAAATCATAATATATCATCACTTGGTACTTTTGAATAGTCCTCAAGGTAGGAAATATTCATTTTGAAATAAAATATAGGCTGGAGGTAATGGCGTTTTAATGATATTAGGGTCTGAAATAGTTGAGATCATTTTGGTGAAGCTATCACACCACATAAATATATCCATAATGATATGAAATTCCACTAAATATCTCTTCAATGCCTAAAAGGCCTAAAACTCCTCATGAACATAGTGTTTCTTCTAGGTTGCAGGTGTAATCACCAAGAGCAATGGCAAGTTGATGAGGATATGAGATATTTATAGCATGAAAATGATTATAAATAGGTTTTATAAAATGTATTATGTCTCCTATATCCTCATTAGATCTCATAAAATCATCAACAAGTTCAAATGGTGAATAAATCTTCTTGTAATGTTCTAATTCACAGGCTCCTACATGGGAAGCATAATTTTTTAGGCATGCAATAGTCATGTTGTAAAAGTATAATATGTTTTGGGATCCCATATTAATATGATAATAATTATTTATCCATTATAAAATACCCTCAATAATTCTCACTCACTAACTTAGTATGGGTTTGGAGATAACATGAATAACTCATTTGAGTTTGCCTAAAGCAAGTCTTAAGAGCCTTCCAAGGTCTAAGAATGAGATCCTTCATTATTTTGATGATTTTTAGGGTGAAATGATACGATGATGAGATGTATGAGATATATAAATAAGTGAAAAAGTTATTTTACAACCCTTAGGCCCATTTAGTTCTCATAATGTTAAATATACCTACAGTTCTTTCTAGGCACCTTATAAGTGGACTGTGAAAACATCAAAGAAGCATGACTTGACAAGTTTAAAAGAGTTACCAAAGAAAAATAGGCTTATCATAGGCATAAATAGGGAAATTAATTATTTTTAGGTATAATTTCATTATCAATATGTCTAAGAGATGTTACAAGTGAGTTAAATAAAAGTGAATGTAGCCCTACAAGTCTGTAAACTTATAGGCCCACATTCTTAATCAAAAGAGGAAAATATTGCATGAATTTTGAGGTTTGAGGAGTAAATGAGATGTGAAAGATATGAGTAAAATTTTATAAGGTATATTTAGTGTATAATATGGAAACCCATTGAGGAAAATATTTGTTCTTAGATCCTTATAAGTATTAGGCCTAAAAAAGAACCTATAGGCCTACCCGCACATTCTTAAAAAAAAGAGGTAGATCCTCCTATTTCTATGCTAGATTTGCTTTTCACATTCAAGAAAGAGAAAATGAGAAACTAAGAAGAAGGATGAGGGTTTGTACGTGCCCGGATTGTAGATGTACACACCAGAATTCAGACGTTGTGAGAACTCCTCTTTGGTTGTGGAGGATGACACCTGAAAGGGAAAGACACTAAAACACAAAAAATGTTAGATGACAAAAGGGTGGACTGCCAAGAAAGAGCTTGGTCCTAGAAGCGCAAAGGCTTCTTGGGGGGATGACAGTCCACTATTAAAACAGGATGCTAATCAAAAATAGAGAGTGATAAATGATAAAAGACAGAAAGAAAGAACTAAAAGTAAAAGCGTACCTATTTAGTAGTAATCTACTTTGCACAGTAGCCGACATCAATGATATTGCCGACGTCAATCAGGGAAGGTCACCGACATTGATTAGGCTGCCAAAGTCGATAGGGGAAATAGACGAGGTCAGTTGGGGCAATAGTTAGGGACGAGTTACAGGTCTGGGCTTGGTCTGCAAAATGGACTAAGGCTTTGTCTGAGGGTCTGAGGGTTTGTGTGGGATTCAAAGGGACTGTTTGGGGTCTGAGGAGTAGTCTGAGGGTTTGTGCAGAACTGGTTGGGTAGAAGGGACTGTCAGGAAAGTGACTGGCTAGAACCAAAAGCACAAAAGGGAGATGAATGAGAGGCAGGTATCTGAGAAGGCTTTTCAGCCTCTCAGGGACAGACAGGGAAGGTCTAGGTAGTAGTTAGCTAAATAGATAAATGTAGATAAGAAATGAAATGGAAAACAACATTGTGCTTACCTCTTGCTTACTGGTTGGAGAATGGAGAACCCTGTTGTCAGATCTGTTGAAGGACCTATAAATGGAGCTGTTACTTGGAGCTATTCTTGCAAGGTGCCTGTAGCTACTGGTGTCACTATATGAGGGGGAGGAGAAGAAAATATGAATGAAAAAGTGTCAAGAGAGTTCTATTCATGGGGGGGGAGAATGGTTGTAGAGAATGGTCTTGAAGGTTGTCGACGCTGGCAGAACCATCGACGTCGGCCACATAATGATCAACATCGATGGCCGAAGAATGGGGACAGAGGCTAAAATTAGCCTCTGTCCATTCTTGCATGCTGTCGGGTCAAGGGGCCATGGGAAAATGGTCGAGGGAGGCATAAATAGATGTGGGAGGAAGGATAAAGGGGAGATTTGGGCAATAAAGGCTAGGAGAGAGGTGGGGGGATCCAAGGAGGGGATCCAAGGTGGCATGGGTGAGGTGGAAGAGGGCCAAATATTTAATTATTTTAATTTGATAAATGGAGGGGGCTAGGACAAGCGTTAGGACATAGGCCAAGGGGGGCCAAGGGTGAAAGATGACCTAGGGGGTAGACACAATTTCAGTGTTTACATTTGCCCCTTTTTGTCTTGTTGGTTGTTCTTAATGAACTGTAAGACAAAAATAGGAGTTGGTTACCCCAGGTATGGGATGAGGTGTTCCCCCCTCAAAGTGAGAGTTGAGGGAAGGGAACCTGAGATCGAGTGTTGATTTGACAGAGAGATGGATAGAGAGAGGGTGAGTGTGAACGCTGCAATAGTCATGATTGTGCATATACCACTTCACGGGATGGTTAGGTTAAATTTTCATAGGTCAAGGTCATGGAGTGCCAAAATTGAAATAACTGGGCCCCAGTAGTTGGTCGTAGCTGATCAGGTTATTCAATCTAAGCTGAAGCTCCAATGGTCATCATGTTCCAGGTATCTTGGGCTCAGGAAGTGCTCCTAGGAACATGAAAATGTCATAAGTAATGGGGATCAACCGGCTTGCGATCCTATACTTGTGAAGGTCATAAATATGGGCTATGCATAATTTTGCTAACCATTCATGAGGTAGCATACATGCAAAAACAACCAAGGCAACATTTGTCTTGGAAGTGGTCGCGGTCATAGGAGATGGTCATGATCTCTAAGGTCAGATAGTCGATGGATTGAGGCAAAAGTTATCTCAAGTGTGCCCCAGGGGGCTAAGATAACTTCTAATAGAGAGCTGACTGATTAGGGGCATGATTTTAGGCAATGAGGAGGTTTGAAGTATGCCGACGTCGGTGAAATAACTAATGTCGGTGGACAAAAAGGACCGATGTTGGTAGAAATTGGCTGACATCGGCAGATTAAGGCATGAAGGTGTCGACGTCGGTGGCCTGCCAAATCTAGCAAAACTAGATTGGCAGCCCACCAAAAGTCATTTGTGATTTGGTTGACTGAGAGAAAAGAGCTCTGGATCCAAGTGAGTGAAAGTGACACAGAGGTGACCGAGGTGCAGTGTGAGGTGGTAGAGGAACATTGGTGGAGAGAGGGGGTCGATTAGATGCTACAGGGATGCGTGTGGGCCAATAGGAGTATACAGAGTCATTGGCATGGAAGAGATGGTAGAGGGGAGTAGAGGACTCATGAGAGGTCCACCACTAGCAGCACCCATCGTGCCACCACGCTAATGATGTCGAGATGAGGTAGGAGGGTCTTTGAGCCCTATTTGATTGATTGTTGTTTTGATTTGTTTTTTGAAATTTTAGTTGTTTTAGGCAGAAAGTGAGGGGGGAGGGTAGCTAGGAAGGTGGGTGAGGGGTCTAGGATAGATTAGGGATGATTTAGGAGTGATTTGGGGGGGTTGGGGAGTCTACAGGGGGAAGCCCTAAATTTAAGGCTCACCCTGTTCGGCCCTAGGGCCAAACCAGTCACTGACGTCGACGAGTTCACCGACGTCAGTTGACCAATGACCAACATCGATCACTCACTTGCCAAAATTGATCACTAAGTGACTGACATCGGTTATGTGAGTGCCATCACTGGCATGCTAACCAATGTCGATGGCTGCCTGGTTAGAAAGGGTGGTGAAAAATGGTCAAGTCAAAAGGTCAAAGCTATGCCAAGGGCTTCCCAGGTGTCGGGTTAGGCATAGATGGTCAAAATGGTTGGTCAAATAGGAAGAGTGGGAATAGTTTTAACATGAGATTTACTATTGATAGATGCAGGTGAGGTAGACTCTAATGCTATAGGATTGCCTCCTACCTTTGCTGACGCAGATGCGTGGAGGCGTGATGGTCGAGGAGTGGGCACAGATGAGCGCAGTGGGGCTAGGTGGGCTGAGATGCTACTATAGAGTGGTGAGGGATGTGAACCTCATGGTGGTGTTAATCAAGTGGTGGGACCATGCCACTAACACCTTCCACCTGCCCATAAGTGAGATGACAGTCACGTTCGAGGACGTGTACCAAATTTTATGGTTGCCAGTACACGGAGCTGACATCTATGCATGCTCAAGAGAGGCACACGATATACACATGGTTACACTATTTGGGAAGCATGTCGTGGAGATGAGCTACCATTCAGCCAATTTTGCTTATGAGCCTCTGTACATAGTGGATGAGGGTGCACATCGGCTGGTTGTCCTGATGATGATCAGCATCATAGTCTATGCATTGTCAGATGTGGAGGGAGGTAGGTTCTCAGTCACCATGATTGGGGTTTTGATGGACATGTTGGAGCAGTAGACAGTGTTCACTTGGGTGCCTATCTTTTTAGCCTAGGTATACATAGAGCTATGAGGCATCAGTCGGCAGTGATGGTATAGTATGTGTGTAGGCCACCTTCTGCACTACTGGGCATACGAGCATATCATAGTTACACAACCTCTTAGACTCCCAGTGGTGATTCAGGCTGGCTTCAAGGTCATATTTAGGTGATGGCGTGAGGTGATGGCATAGAGGCGAGTGGATGGAGTGGTTAGAGATATTGACCACTACAGAGGGGTACTGGAGGCCCTGAGTCCAACAGATATCATCTAAAGACCATATTTGGTATATCCAGCATTCAAAGACCAAGGCAAGTAGATGGCTGGGACTCAGAGCATGCGATGGGTCAGAGGTAGGTGAGCTGGTGAGCTTGAGAAGATCCCAGCAGAGAGAGTGTGGTGCTAGTATGGGCTGCTACAGGATGTACCTCCCATGTTTTCGTAGTACAGGTAGGATGATATAGAGGCACCGCTCCCAGTGCCAGAGGAGACAGAGGGGCCAAATTTTGAGGAGTTGCCAGCAAGACCTAGGATAGCTGACCCAGGGTGTATAGAGGCCTACATAGCATGGTGGATAGGATGGTACACAGGTGTATGGGTGGGTCCCTAGCTGGATTTGCAGGCTATCACCAGGGAGTGGGATACAGCCTACGAGGAGAGGGACACAACGCAATAAGAGAGGGACACAACACAGGCTCAGGTGACCATTTTGTAGGGATAGGTCATGGTTTTATAGGGGTAGCTGGTGGGGGTGATAAGACAGGTGACAGAGATGACAGGTTGGGTGGCAGCGCTAATAGGGCAGGTCACTCTATTATAGGGACAGCTGGCCACAGCCAAAGCACAAGTAGTGGCAAGTCAAAGTTTTGGAGGGTAGGGCCCATTATAGTAGCCATCTCAGTAGCTAGCATTTTCATAGGGGTTAGGACAGTTGGTATCAGTACAATCAGCATTTACACAGCCACAAGGGGCAATACAAGGGACAGCAGCAGGTCAGATGGGTCCACCACAGACTGTATCTATAGTTAGATACAATAATGCATTGGATGAGATCACATATGATGAGGGAGCTATTAGAGGGTTTCCTTAGATACAATGATACTCAGATATGAGGGTAGAGCTGAGCTGATAGCGGTCTATGTCATGGGCGACTGCTACAGATTCATGCAGATGGTGCAGATCAGAGGGGGGAGAAGATATAGCATCTTCTCAGCCACTGCCACCACCATAGCCATAGCCTTGAGGGCAGATTTTGATATGATGTATATATCAGCCTGTGTGCCGATGATGTGAGATGTATCTATTTTTTTTTTAGAGAGAGAGATGTACAAATTGTGCGATTATATAAAACTTTGAGATATATATGATGAGATTATTTTGATCATTGACATGAGTTATGAGAAAATGTTATGGATGTGTTTAATGTTTATGGCACTTTGATTTGATGCATGTTTTGATATGATGTGTATAATGATGATGCTATGATGCTATGTTTGTGATTATGATGACTAATGTGATGATGAATGTGATGTTTAATGAAATGGTTATATGATGATGATTAATGATATTGATGTTGATATTTGATGTGAATGGTTATGATATTTAGATTAAATGGTGATGTTTAATGACTATGGATGGACATGATGAAAATGATTATGCTAATGATTATGAAAATATGTGACTAATTGTGATATGATTGACAGGTCACAAGAGAATGAGATGGAAGAAAGTGATGAAGAGGATGGCTGAGCTAACCCCAGGAGACCCCATGTCAATTGAGTGCTGCCTACATAGCCCTTGTCCTAAGGGCCTCAGGCCTATGTAGTTCTCCCAAAGAGGGAGGAAGAGGGTCAAAGTGATTAGTTGGTTGTGGTCAAGGTCAAGTCATGGGTTAAAGAGGATAGGTTTTATCCATCAGATAGACAGACAAATGAGGGTTGTCGAGCTAACCCCAGAAGATGTCGTGTCATCTGAGTGCTGCCTACATAGCCCAGATTGGAAGGGGCCTTAGACCAATGTAGTTTAGATGAGGGGTCTGAGTGGTAGACAATTGAGGCTTCGTTTGAGGGTCTATGTGGGATTCAGAGGAACTGTTTGGGGTCTGAGGAGTAGTCTGAGGGTCAAAGTGGTTGATAGACTGGTCTTAGTCAAGGTCAAGGTCGAGTGATGAAGAAGAAAAAAAGGGGTTTGTCCATCTGAGAGTCGAATAAACAGGATGGCCAAGCTAACCCCAGAAGACATCATGTCAACTGAGTGCTACCTACATAGCCCTGGTCTTAGGGCCTCAGACCAATGTAGTTCAAACTAGTTGAGAAGATTGGTCGATGATTGGTTTGGTCATGTGTCAAAATGATGAGGAGAAAAAGATGTTACAGCCTTTTCCAAATGGTGTATGCTGTAACATTGGTTGAGGGGTCTTTCATCCCTAGCAATTTTCCATATTCATGATGGATGTATGCTAAAAATGAATTGAGGTCTATTTATGCTTTAGCAAGTATTGGTTTATGCTTAACATAAATTGTGTAGTCCATAGTTTCCATGTGTATTGGTATCCATAGAAACTAGTGTGAATAGGTTATGTGAGTGGTCTGAAAAGAGATTGGGTTGAGGTGATTCGACAAATGATGAAGTTTGAATGTGACTAAAATGTAAGCAAAAATTGAAAGGCATAATCGCCCTTTCATTGACAAGGCCCAGAATGATAGCATAGATAGGGGTTGTTAGAACAAAGATCCCCATTCATGCATTGCATCATTGACCATGGTTGTGTTAGAGTGGTAATCGAATCACTTTGACATTAAAGTGAGCTCAAAGTCCCTTGAGTAGGTGTTATGATAGGAGGAGGATAGGGTAACCCATTTTATGAGCAGGGATAACATTGCCCCATTTTATAGGAGACCCTGAGACAACTACAAGCCAAGTCCATGACCTTTTTTTTTTTTTTGAAAGAGCAGACTGATCAATGCGGGAAGTCCACATAGAGATGTCATTTTGCTTGGTGGTCATTTGTGAAGCTGATCGATGTAGGAAGCTTCTAAGAAAGTGTTGTTTGTAGCAAGAGTTAATCATAGCCATCCTTCGAGGGAGTGGTCTATATTTTTTCTTCATATAAGTTTGAATAGCTGTCCTTCGAAGGAGTAGTCTATTAGCTACAGCAATGATAGTATAACTATCCTTCGAGGGAGCAGTCTGCCTTTTGATTTGATTGGGTGACCTTGGATATGTTTTGACATCTTGATTTTTTTTGACAGAATTGTAAGTCATGGACAAGACTATAGAAGTTTAAGGGCTCCCTTTTATTAGGACAAAGCATCCATACATCATAAAAGGGTTATAAAAGATTTGTTAAGGGAAATACGGTTGAAGGAATGAGGATTAAGAGGATGGGGATTGCTCAAGGAATGAGCTCAAGTTAAATGTCAAGTGGATGAATACTTGACTAACAGTAGAATGGCCGCAGATGCAAGGCATTAAGAGGCTCAGGTTCTGGCCGTCCGTCGAGAGAAGGCAGATGATAAGTCCCTAACCCATACTTGTTCATGATGATGAAAAGTCTAAGCCAATTAGGGGAAAACTTGCCTCGTTTACTTCGCTCCATATTGGTGACATGCTAGTTTTCTTTGAGGACGAGGTCTCCCATGTTAAAATCTCATTCTTGCATATTTTTGTCATAGGCTCTCTTGATGTGATTTTGATAGACATGGAGATGGTTGAGGGTAGCGAGATAACATTCGTCAAGTAGCTCAAGTTGAGCTAAGCGATCTTGACAAAAGTCATCGTTGGAGAGAATGTCATGCAAAGAGATGTAGAGAGACAGGATCTATACTTCGAGAGGTAGGACAGCCTCTATTTCATACACTAGAGAGAAAGGGGTAGCACCCGTAGAGGTTCAGATGCTAGTATGGTAGGCCCACAAAGCAAAGGGAACATGAATGTGCCAATCCCTTCCTGTGTCATTGACCACCTTCATGAGAATTTTAGTCAAAATTTTGTTGGAAGCCTCAGCCTACCCATTTGCTTGTGGGTAGTAAGGCGAAGAGAAGCTGAGCTTGATGCCAAATGAGTCACAGAGTTTTTAGACGGTCTTGTTTTTGAAGGACTTGCCATTATCGATGATGATTTTGTGAGGAACACCAAAATGACAGATGATGTGGGCGCTGATGAAGTCGACAATTTTGTTAGCTTTTGTGGAGATGAGAGGAATGTCTTCCACCCATTTAGTGAAATACTCAGTGGCAGTGATGATGGATTGATGATGAAGAGACGAGTGAGGGTTAATCTCACCAATGAGATCTAAGCCCCATTGAGAAAAAGGCCAAAAATCCTGAGTGACTTGTAAGGCAAGGCTAGGGAGATGGAGCAAGTTAGAGTGATGTTGACACTTGATGCAATGCTGAACGTAGTCGCTACAATCTTGATGAAGGGTGGGCCAATAATAGCCCAGATGAAGGATGCGCTTGGCAACCAAATTCCCACTGAAGTGTCTGCCACAAATCCCATTGTGGACTTGTTTTATGGCATGAGAGGCTTCAATGGAGGTTAGACAGTGAAGAAGGATGACATCAAAGCCTCGCTTATAGAGAAGACCCCCTAGCATGGTGTAGCGAGTTGTGCATTTGATGAAAGCTCACCGTGCATTGCTAGAGAGATGGGGAGGAATGACATAATGAGATAAGTAGTCCACAAGTTGGTTATACCCATCATCTCATGGACTAGAGTCTATGGTGTTGACATGGTTGATGTTAGGAGAAATGTATGAAGGCAACGACACATGATGCACCATGACAAAAATTCTAGATGAAGATGATGATGATGGAATATGTGAGGCGAGAGAAGCCATGGTGTCAGCAAACTTGTTCGTGGATTGAGGAATAGTCTGCAAGAGGTAATGGTCAAAAGAGGCTAGAAGAGTGTCAACACAGTTTTTGTACCTTTGTAAAATTTCATTTTTATAGAGGTATGAACCATTGATTTGATTGATGAAAAGTTGCGAGTCGCCAAAGATGTTGATGGACTTGATGCTGAGAGAAAGGGCAGTTTAAAGTCCCAAAATTAAGGCTTCGTATTCAGCCATATTATTGGTACAATCAAAGTCAAGCTTGAAAGATAGAGGCATGGGCTCACCTTTGAGTGGGATGAGAATGACTCCCACACCCCCACCGAGTTGACATTTGGAGCCGTCAAAGATCATGGTCATTTGATAGATGGTATCGTCGGTGGAAAGCACGGCAATAGATTTGTCAAGAAACTTGCACTGTGAAGGTTGATTGTCAGGAAGAGGGGCATCTACCAGTTGGTCAATGATGGTTTGCCCCTTGATGGATTTCTATTGGATGAACTCGAAATCAAACTCAGCAAGTAGCATGAGCCACTGAGCCATATGCTGATTTTGATATGGCTTGGAGTGCATGTATTTGAGAGGGTCAGTGTGAGTGATGATAAAGGTCTTATGGTTGAGAAGATAGTGGTAGAGCTTGGTAGTGTCAAAGACTAATGCCAAACAGAGTTTCTTGGTATGAGTATACCGAGTTTCATAGTTAACTAGCGTTTGACTAATGTAGTAGACCACCTACTCACGGTGATGGTCGTCTCGGTACGCGATCATGGCACCTAACAAGTGGTTGGTTGCCGAGATGTAAAGGTAGAAGGGTTGGTCATCTTTAGGTGGAATAAGGACTAGTGGAGAGACTAAATAGCATTTGAGGGCTTTAAAAGCCTCTTAGCAGTCCTTATCCCACTTAAAGGAGATGTCCTTCTTAAGGAGATGATGAAAACGTTAGCAGCGGTCAGAAAGCTGCAAGATGAAATGGTGAATGGACTAGAGCTGCCCTTGCAAACTGCGAAGCTACTTGAGATTGGTCGGAGGTGGCATCTCAAGGATAACACGGATCTTGGCGGGATCTATCTCGATGCCACGAAAGGAAATGATGAAGCCAAGGAGCTTGCCTGAGAGGACCCCAAAGATGCATTTCTTGGGGTTAAGGTAGACATTGTATTGAAGAAGGCAAGAGAAGATGATCTTGAGGATGGTCAAATGGTCATGATGAAGCTTGGACTTGTCAATAAGGTCATCCACATAGTCCTCCATGATTTTGTGGAGGAGATCATGGAAAATGTAAGTCATGGCACGCTGATATGTGGCACCTACATTCTTTAAGCTAAAAGGCATGACCCA
The DNA here is from genome assembly GCA_037957365.1 of Torreya grandis. Taxonomy (NCBI): domain Eukaryota; kingdom Viridiplantae; phylum Streptophyta; class Pinopsida; order Cupressales; family Taxaceae; genus Torreya; species Torreya grandis. Next base: position 951,187 of record JARHVA010002173.1, read on the forward strand.
ATAGTAGAAAGTCCCCCATGGGGTGATAAAGGTAGTCTTGTGCTGATCTTCTGGTGTAATTAGGATCTGGTTGTATCCTAAAAACCCATCCATGAGAGATAGCATCTCATGGCCGACCGTGAGATCAATAAGCTGGTCAATGTTAGGAAGAGGGAAGTCATCTTTGGGACAGGCTAGGTTAAGGTCGTGATAGTCTATGCAGATCCAGATTCCCCCAATCGCTTTGGTGACAGGGACGATGTTAGAGACCCACTGCAAATAATCAATGGGTTGGATGAAAGAGATAGAAAAAAGGCACTAAAGCTCCTCTTTGACAAGGAGTGCAACACAAGGATGCATCTTTCAAAGCTTTTGCTTAATAGGCTTAGCCTCTGGTTTGGTGATGATGTTATGGGTAGCAATGGTGGGGTCGATGCCAGGCATGTCACTGTAGGTCCAGGCAAAGGCCTTGCTATGGTCTGAGAGGAACTGAGTGTAGTCAAGCTGCTTCTGAGCATCTAAAGATTGGCCAATCTTTAAGATGTGAGGAACATTGGAAGAAGGGAGGTTAATGTCAATGGTTGATTCATTTAACATAACCTGGGTCTCAGAAGGGAGGGAGCACTAGATGAAAGAGTCCTCGGTGCCCATGTAAGAAAGAATGGCATCGTCGTTTACACAGCAGATAGTGTGAATGGTTGCCGACTCATCCTCTATCATGCTAGGAAAAATGAGAGGGAGAGACCTAGACACCCCATTTAGCTGATAGGTTAGGGGTTTCAGGTGGATGGTGTTTATGGAAAAAAAACTAGGAGGGATGGAAACCACTGACTCCGTAGGTGAAGGAGGAGGAATGGGTGAGCCCAAAGGAGATTGGTCAATGGTTAGCTCAGGGCAAAGGTCTGTAGAGGCCTGAGTGGGGTCGTGGTATCCTAAGCCATACCGCTTCTTGGCATCATCATCATTGAGCAGTTTGATGGGCTAATGGGAGCCCTGCTCATAGCATTTGAAACCAAAACCCTTCCATGCACACCTGTAAAGGTAAGTGTGTGCAAAGTCGGGGTTGCCAAGAAACAAGAAGTCTGATGTGAATGGTTGGGGTGAAGAGAGCGGGTTTCCATTAAGAGGATCTTGATTGATCCCCCCATAGATGAGGTTGGTTCAAAGGTGAGGAGGACCATAAGGCACGACCATCCCGATTTGATGGTCATAACTGGGGCTGTGGTGAAGGCATCCATACTCTTGTGGAGTTTGGAACATGTCTAAGGTCAGCAAGTGATATTCCCCAAGTGAAAGTCATTAGAAGATGTCTTCCAAGGGGTCTTTGGTAGTCGCTTGAAGAAGAGGGGTGAGGGCGACCGCCGGTTGCAAACTGGTTGAAGCTTCCATGGATAGAGGCAGTGCCGAGGTTGATGGCTTGATAGGAATGAGGATGTCATTTGGATGGTAGGTGGTGTTACAAGTTTTAAAGGGTGAAGGGTCAGTGGGAATGGTATGGACTTGCCTGTCGTGCTCAAATTTCACACAATGGTGCAGGGTGGAGGGGACACAAGCCATGGTGCGAATCCAGGGTCGGCCCAGCAACATGTTGTATTGAAACTCTCCTTTGATGATATAAAAGAGCTCTGAGACTGTGCATGGACCAATGCGAATGTGAAGGATGACTATGCCAATGGTCATGGTGGTGGTGTCATTGAAGGAGCACAAGATTGCATCAATTTTGGACACACAATTCTTGGGAAGAGCCAACTAATCAAAGGCATGGGTGGAGATAATGTTGATGTGGGCACCTCCATCAATCATAATGCATTTAATGCATGTCTGATCAACATCGATAGTGATGAAGAGGGCGGCATCTTGATCTTTTGTGTTGGATGTGGGAATCTCAAAATCACTGAATGTGATGGAGGCAACAGGAGATAAAGAGTGGACGAGGGCAGAGAGTGGATGAGGGGTCTTCAAGTTGGACCTCCACTATTTGCAAGGCTCAGATGAGGGCTTGATGATGCTGAGGTGAGGTTTGGATGAGGTCATAAAGGGACATCTTCACAAGCGTCTGGTGAAGCTGTTTCAACATGGAGTCATGAATCGGCCCAGAAGAGGAAGAAGAAGAAGGCTGAGATGTGTCAAGGATAGAAATTTTAGGCTTGGGCACTAGAGGTGGTTTGACGAAAGGGTAGGTCTAAAGAATGGTAGCTTTTTCTTTTGCCTTGTCCTTTTGTGACCTAGTGGTTATGTGGATAGCATTGATTTCAAAGATAGGAGGTGAAGAAGGGGTCATGGCCTACTGGTGAGATGTTGATGTGGGTTAAGAGGTTGGATGGGAAGGTGTCGAGGGTTAGTCAAGAGTGTCCTCAATGAGAAGAGTGTTCTTCTCCATATAGCGGTGAATGACGGCCTTGAGGGCACAACAAGTCTTGGTATCGTGTCCTAGCATACGATGGTATAAGCAAATTTTTGTGTTGTTGAACCAGGAGGGCTTGGACCCGAGAGGTTGGAAAAGCCTGATGGGTGGAAGGTTATGCTAGAAGTCTGCAAAATTTAGTGCAATATCAATGAGTATGAGCCCACTAAAGGGTTCGTGCTAGTTGATGTGTGTGATGCTGGTGACTTTTGCTTAGGCGGAGTTGGAGGAGGTTTCCGTACCACCTTTTAGGTTGATGGTGCGGTGACAGGCAGAGATGGCACTTTTTTTGTGAGAGGTACCACCTTTTTAGGAGAGGGTAGGCTGGAGATAGGCAAAGGAAGCAAAGGAGGCAACTGGTTTTGATTAGAGGTCAGAGTGGGAAGGACTCTGGTCAGGGTTGAAGGATGGGGGCCCAAAATGGAAGGTAATGGTGATGAGGGAGGAGGCATTCACTTTTATGGTCTGGCAATCTTCTTTGACTTGGTTAGAAGACTACTATTGGTCAAGGTTTGGTCTAAGTCCACGTCACTTGTGGGTGAGTGAGGTTAGAGACAAGGTGAATGCCAAGTGACTTGATAGGTTTAGATGGGGTAGATGTGGGTTTAGAAGCAGGAGTCTAGTCTTTATTGATATTCTTGGGAGATTCTACCTTGGGAGGATTGGCAGCATGAGATGAGAGGGCACGGGCATGTTAAAGAGCTTTAAGACGCTCCCACAATCCCTGATGCTCCACTTTCCTTGAAGGGAGAAGTCTGATTTTCTCCACTAGTCAAGAAAATGGTTGAGAAGATGTTGGATGAGGTTTGGGTCCTTGAGAAGATGTTGATGGTTGTGGGGCCAAAGATGAGATGGGTGTGGTAGTCTCAGACCCATGTCATGATGAAGTCGTGATAGACTCTTCCTTGGTTGGGGATGAAGGAGAGGTAGGTTCTTCCCTAGGTGGAGAAGAAATTGGAGAATGAGGCTCCTCAAGTGGGTAAAGGGCAGGGATGATGGTGCCCTCCACTTATAGTTGAGGAGTAGGAAGGGTCGGGTCCTCCATAGGTAGCAGGAAGGAGGATGGTGAGACCGGTGGTGCCGATAAGGTTGAGGTGTCCTCCAAGATGAGAGAGGTTGATAGAGAACTAGCCGGGGAAAGAGGTTCATCCACACGTGATGGGCTGATAGATGGACTAACCTCTTGAGGTTGGTCAGGGATGAAGGGCGAGACCGTATTGATTGTTCAAATGTTGTGTTTATGAGCATCATCAATCAAGGTCTGGACATTGTTTTGGGTCGGTGGATGATTGGGGAATGGTTGCTTGAAGATGTCGATGCCCTGATTAGGGGGTGCATTGGGATTGTCTAGGATGAGGTCACCCTTTTCAAGCATGTCTTGGATTATGTTTTTAAGGGTTTTACAGTTTCTCGTGTCATGTCTTTTAACACAGTGGTAGCTGTAGAAGTAATTTTCCCTATACCACGTAGGGATGGCACGTGAGGGATCAAATTGTGGAGGTGGTTGGATCTATGGGAGATTGAGGACCCCCTATTTAACAAGTTTTTCCAGCATAAATGCATATGATTCTCTGAGAGGAGTATACTGTCATTATACGTATCTCTACTAGAATTGGTGGGTGGCACTCTAAGATGTGGATGGCTCAGGTTGATTGGTTGAAGGCGAAGAGGATGAAGGTCTAATGACCATAGTGTTAGCTAAAGCTTTAAACTTAGGATTGGATGATGAAGGTTTAGAAGAAGAGGAGTCATTGGTCTTAGAGTTGGGATTCTTGCTCTGCAACTTGACTTTATTCTCCTTGATGGCATGTAATTCAAGTTTGTGGGCCATCGTGAAGGCTTCATCGAAGGTGCGGAAGGTCTAAACCTGTAAGGTGGAAGAAATATCTTTGGCGCAGGCTTGGGAGAAAAGTTCAATAATTTTGGGTTGGGGTAAGGAAAAGGAGAGTTGATTGATAAGGCCTCTCCAGCAAGCAACGAAGTCAGCTATGGATTTGTCCTCGAATTGGCAGATAGAATAGAGGTCTGTGATCGAGACCTTCTTGGTGATGTTGATGGAAAAGTGATCAAGAAAGAGTTGGGCCAGCTGTGTGAATGTTAAGAGGGAATGACTAGCAAGAGAGCTGTACCAGTCAAGCATAGCACCAGAGAGAGACATAGGAAATGTGCGTAAAAGCAATGCATCATCATGGGCAATAAGGTAACAGGCATGTCTGAATGCTCATAAGTGCTGTTGTGGGTCTTCCTTGCTTTGAAAGCAAGAAAATTTAGGAAGTTCCCACTGGTTGGGATATGGCCTGATCAGGATAGAAGGATGAATGGGCTCATTGCAAATTTGCTCGTATGAGAGAGCATTGCGTGAGCCAAAAATGGAGGTCTCTAGGCTGGACATCTTATCCATCAGCATTTTGATGATGTCTATTGACAGATTGGCGGGTGGAGCACCTCTTAGATTATAAGGCACTTGAAAGATATTAAGAAGGGCATATGACTTGGTTGGTTGCGTAGATGCAACATATGGGTAGCTAGTTATCGGGGTGGAAGTTGAAGCCAAGGGCACTTGTGTTATGGGGTTGGTAGGCACTAATTGCATAGGGGCCATCAAAGATGGTTGAGGAGTGGCCACACTTGTTGAAGGGTAGACAGTTACTCTTGTGTTGATAGGTGCAAGAGTAGGGGGGATAGAGACCACTAGGTTTTGGAAAGGTGTAGGATTTGGTTGAGTAGTTTGAGGTTGAGGGGGTACCAGAACCCCCATGGAGGTAGGTCTAGAAAGAGAGGCTAAATTTTGAAGGTAGGACACGGTTGGGTTATTAGTCGAGGTGTTGGCTTGATTATCTATAGGTTGAATTGTAGATGCTGTTGATGTGATCATTGTCTCGACTAAGGAATTTGGCATCCCATAGATTAGATTGCCTAAGGAGTCTCATGTTTAGCTATGCGCGAGATAGTGCTGCAAGGCTTTGATGTTGAGGTCCAAGAATCATGTGAAATCTTGGTCCCCTTTTGAGACAATAGGAGTCTGGGGTGGGGTTGGGCGAGTAAGAGTTCTTTCAGTCTCTGAGTGGAACTCCATTATAGGACCGGTTATGGACGGGGTAGACAGAAGTGGTTGATGCCTCGCGTGGTTGACTAAAGTCTTAGCTTGACTGCGAGTCAGAACTATTCAAGGCAAGAAAGGTCAGGTTTTAGAAACTGTGTTTTTTCAGTTTCAAAAACTCAGAATGGGGTTTTGGTAGAAAAAGGGGTGATTTTTAAGGATACTATTTTTTTAAAAAAAGAACTGTGACAGAGACTGACGTCAGTTAAAAAATTGATGTCGGTGAGAAAGATGGCCGACGTCGGTCAGATAACCAATGCCGGTGAGAAAAGGCTACCGAGGTCGGTGGTAAAACCAATGCAGTGACTGTGTTTTCCAAAAACCCAAAAGATTTGAGAGTTTTTGAAAAATAGGAAGAAGAACGTCCTCACTAGCTCAAACAAGTAGATAAGAATAGAAAAGATGAAGAACACAAGCAGAGCCTAAGCATTAAATCCCTAGAAATAAATTATTAAGCTCGTGTGGCTTATGCCTTAAAGTGACATTTGGGGAGGTTGGCTATTAGAAGGGTCCTAAAAGAGGTAGTCTATGGATGGTTTTAGGTTTGTTTAGGTGCTCAAGAGTCTAGGTTAGGTTCTGTACATGGCCTGGTGCTAAGGAGCAAGCTCCCCTCACTTCACGAGTCCAGTGGTAAACTAGTCTCACTTAGCCAAAATATACTTTCCCTAGAGATTAGACTCTACCAGAGAATAGAGTGGGCTTCCCCTTGGTGATGAAATCCAAGTGGGATTGTCGGGATGGGTAAGGTATCTGCTGGGGGATGAAATCCCAGTCGGGCCTTATCTCAGGTAAGTTTGATGTTTGATTTAGTGCAAGTGGTTCGGTTGTGTAAAATCAAGTGGACTACGATTAATTCATGATGTAATTTTTTAATTACTAGGTGTGGACTAAGAAATGCAAGAAATCAGAAATGATACTCAATGTGTTTTAGGCCCCAAGTCGAAATGTTAAGTTCAGATGAAAACAAGTTGAGAAAGGGTAGAAGGATATGATTTTTGACTAGTTTGAAATGCAAGAAAAGAAAGAAAGGTTCCTTTTAATCCTACTTATGATGTCATTTAGAAGAGAAGAAAGAGGTGAAAAGGGAGAAACCTAATGCACCTATATGAACAGAAAGAAAAGAAACCCAAGGGAGACCTTAAGGTCCCACCGGGCGTGCCAAAATGTTTCTATGCTAGATTTGCTTTTCACATTCAAGAAAGAGAAAATGAGAAACTAAGAAGGATGAGGGTTTGTACGTACCCAGATTATAGACGTGCGCACCAAAATTTAGATGTTGTGAGAACTCTTGTTTGGTTGTGGAGGATGACACCTGAAAGGGAAAGACACTAAAACACAAAAAATGTTAGATGACAAAAGGGTGGACTGCCAAGTAAGAGCTTGGTCCTAGAAGCACAAAGGCTTCTTAGGGGGATGACAATCCACTGTTAAAATAGGATGCTAATTAGAAATAGAGAGTGATAAATGATAAAAGATAGAAACAAATAACTGAAAGTAAAAGCGTACCTATTTAGCAGTAATCTACTTTACACAGTAGTTGACGTCGGTGATATTGCCAACGTCGGTCAGGGAAGGTCATCGACGTTAGTTAGGCTGCTGACGTTGATAGGGGAAACATATGAGGTTGGCTGGGGCAATAGTTAGGGATGAGTTATAGGTCTGGGCTTGGTCTGTAGAATGGACTGAGGCTTCGTCTGAGGGTCTGAGGGTCTGTGTGGGATTCAGAGGGATTGTTTGGGGTCTGAGGAGTAGTCTGAGGGTTTGTACAGAACTGGTTGGGCAGAGGGGACTGTTGGGAAAGTGACTGGCTGGAACTAAAAGCACAAAAGGGGGATGAATGAGAGGTAGGGGTCTGAGAAGGCTTTTCAGCCTCTCAGGGACAGACAGGGAAGGTTTAGGTAGTAGTTAGCTAAATAGATAAATGTAGATAAGAAATGAAATGGAAAACAACACTGTGCTTACCTCTTGCTTGCTAGTTAGAGAATGGACAAACCTCTTGTTAGAGCTATTGAAGGACCTACAAATGGAGCTGTTGCTTAGAGCTATTCTTGCAAGGTGCTTGTAGCTGCTGGTGTCACTGTACGAGGGGGAGGAGAATAAAATATGAATGCAAAAGTGTCAAGAGAGTTCTATTCGCGGCAGGGGGGGAGAATGGTTGCAGAGAATGGTCTTGAAGGCTGTCGATGCCGATAGAACTGCCGACGTCGATCGTATAATGACGGATGTCGATGGCCGAAGAATGGGGATAGAGGCTAAAATTAGCCTCTATCCATTCTTGCATACTGCTGGGTCAAGGGGCCATGGGAAAACGGTCGAGGGAGGCATAAATGGACGTGGGAGGAAGGATAAAGGGGAGATTTGGGCAATAAAGGCTAGGAGAGAGGTGGGGGGATCCAAGGTGGCATGGGTGAGGTGGAAGAGGGCCAAATATTTAATTATTTTAATTTGATAAATGGAGGGGGCTAGGACAAGGGTTAGGACATGGGCCAAGGGGGGCCAAGGGTGAAAGATGACCTAGGGGGTAGACACGATTTCAGTGTCTACACCTCCATTGAATGAGAAACTTGAGAGTTATGTGAGGTGTGGATAATATTAAATAAAATTATGGATAGGTTTTTATCCCTATGTTGAATAATAAATTATCCAAGAAAGGCACACTCAAGGTTCAATGGGCTATTATGCCTAAAATAAATCATAGGCCTGTTATAGGTGGAATGGAGAGAAGTACACTTATTATGTTGAGTGAAGATGGTAAGGCATGTGAAATAACTAAAAGATACATATATACAAGGTTCCTAAAGTTCCATGACAATATTTATAAGTCTTCAAAGTGAGAAAATGCAGTGAGAAGGCCAAGAAGCCTAATCAGACCTAAAATCTCACTAAAGTACCTATAGGTAGAAAAAGGTATATTTAAACAACATGAGGAGTCAATGCATATGGGATATTATTTAAAATAATCATAAGGATATTAATATACCTTTTTGAAACATTTTCATTCAATAAAATGTAATTTTGGAGGCTTCTAGGCCTAAAACTCCCCTCGGTCTTCACACAAGGTTTGTTAACACGAGGTCTAAACTTTGCTTAGAACCTTACTAAGAAGATGCATGGGAAGAAATAGATATAGGATATGTTGAGGAGTTTATCACACTAAAATATTATGGATTTTTTTTACTCAAGGATTATTTACATTATGAACAATCTTTAATAAAGGAGATCACTCTAAAATCTCATGTCACCTTATAAAGAGCTTAGGAAGACATAGTTTCCTACTTAGGACTTAAAGGATGTTTTGAATGGGTTAAAATGTCTATTTTATGTGTTAATAAGGTCTCCATACTACATAATAATGGTATTAGTTCATAATTTCATGGGCTTAACTTTATGAACAATCATTAACAAGTTAAACACTCTAAAACCCTCTTGAAACCCTATTAGAGACTTGATGTACGAGTTTTACTTTCTAAGTGGTTCTAATGGGAATGAATGGATATTAAACCACCCTAAAGTAACCTTAGGATATTATAGTAACCTATTAAATATATTTTTTAGCACATTTGGGTTGGAAAAGGTATATAAAATGGCCCAAATTTGTAGGTTGTAGGCCTAAATTAGGGTATAAAGATATATGCAAACCTTTTGATCATTTTTGGAGGTCTATTAACCCTATAAAAAGGTTTTTTAGTATCCAAAATTCCTTCATATGGATATTAAGGTACCAAAATGAGTTTTCAAGTTTACTATGTCTTGTAGAACATTGCCTTCTTGCTAACATGAAGATAAATAAGTTACAAACTTGATTGAGGTCACTAAGGGCCAAAGATAAACATGAAATGTTACCACGGTTAAGGAGAGTTGTATGTAGTTAAGACTAAGAATACTACGTAGTGTGGAGGTGGAAAATAGTATAAGAAGAATAGGCCCATTTGTTAAGCATTAGTTCTAATAAAGAGGGTAATTTTAAATGAATAAAGATGAGTCATGAGGAGGTCAAGAGTCAGTCAATTCCACCTTGAGGAAGACATCATTTCACTAAGATGACACATGTTGAAGAGAGTTCATACACCTTCTTATTTATAGGCATTCTTATTTGTAAATTGCTTCATCATTAAATTATTTTCATCATTGATTCTCTAATTTTCATCCTCTCTATCTTGCTCATTCTATTCCATATGTATGGGTTTTTAAGGCTTGAAAATGGATCCTCAACCTAAGTATGGAAAATCCTAACTCATGTAAACACTTGTTATTTCCTTTGATATGAATAAAATCTTATTTACATCCTTATTAATGTTCAAATTAGCATATATTTCATGTTTAGTTAATGAATGTTAGTACTGGTATCATATCTCTCTTTCATTTGTCATGTCTCCTTATGTTCAGGTTGTTAGTCATCTTAGTAGGTCATATGGAGTTTTTTAGATGGTCTCACATTGGCTAAGTGTGGAGATAAAGATTACTTCATTAGTGTCTCTTATGAGACCTCTTGGTCATCCCCTCTTAGTTATTGTCTTGATTTGTACCTTCATACTAAAATACTTATGCTTATAGACTCATTTTTAGTTAGTGTGATGGGTTTTAGTCTTTATTCATGTTCTTAGTGTAGTATAATCAAGTGGAGGGTTTTAATTTGGTGCATCACCTCCATATTTCTGTTTAATTTTTATCTCTCCCTTTTCCTAACAAGTAATAGGCTAAGTTTTAGTTTCATGGTTAATAATAAAAGGAGCTAACATTAACTAGATATTCACCTTATTGATTAGGAAACCCATAGCCTAGAGGTGTCTCCATGCTATTGCATATAGGAGGTGACTTCAACAACCTCCTCAAGGGTACAATTTAGTGTGATAATAGGTATCATACTTATGTAATTACACACTATTCAAACCATTTATCATGATTCTTCCTCTCATAAACTTTCCATAGGTTCTCCCAAATAAACTATTAATGACAAAATACTCTTTTGAGTTGATGACCCACCATTTATTACTAATATTTTGATCATAAATACTTTAATAACAAAAATTATTTGGTGAAATCTAAATAATTAATTTGACTTCCCTTTATTTAATCTAAAAATTCAGATATTCCAAGGATGGCCTTAAATAAACAAGACTCGCAAGTCATGGTTTCAATAAAACCAATCAAAAACATCTCAGTTTCATTAGATCTCCCTCACTATCAGGCCCAAAATGGTACACACCAAGATAATGGTTTTATATGTTCCACTCTCTTATATCCTTATTCTAAGCCATCATTAGACACATCACATGAGATATATCACCTCTTTTGGTATCCAATGCATTAATTTCAATAAATATGGAAAATGGTACAAGCATTAAGCCAATCCAAAACCATGGGGTATCAAACTATGTAATACCAAAACCAAATATCACATCCTAACTATTTCTCATATCAACAATCCTCATTTTTCTAAGTTTGTCACCATGCATCTTAATTTTTAAGGAGCTCTTGTCAACTCTAATGATAATGAACCCAATTAATTAAAAAAATTACAAGAAAACCATATTACCTCTTTTTATATTAGAATGCCTTCCCCCATCTCTTCTACCATGAGATAGGAAAATTCATTTTATCAATGATGATACTAAAATTCCACCCACATGCTATTCCCATGAAGCTTATTATAAAGAATATGAATTATTATGTAATAATTTTGGGGTGGATAAAATAGTTTAGGATCCTCAATAAATATCCCATTTAAGTTTTAGTAACATTAGTATATCTAGAAAAGATACTTCCAATGAGAATTCTAAAAAATATAGCCATGTTTAAAACATCTCTCCATCATATGATGATGATTACATAGTTTCCCAAGCCCAATCATAGAAATTAGATGTATTTCATTATCTAAAAACCCTTACTACAGTGCATGCCTTTAATCAAGACATTCATTTATTTCATATCTCTTTCAATTCTATCAATGATGAAAATGACTTAGAACATCAAGGTTGTGTTACCCCTATCAACCCACCATTATAAAACACTCCATGGGTTGTCTAGTAGATTTTTTATTTTCCCATAAATCATGAAAGTATCACCTACCCTTATACTATTTTAAAAATCAACACTACTAGTTGTATTGGGCAACCTAATATAATTTAGCATATTATGTAATTTCAAATTATACTGCCTAGCCCAACAGTTCAATATTTAACAAAAAAATACACTAGTGAGTCATTAAAGAGTGTTAATGTAGTTATGTTAACATCCTCAATTTATTAAAACTATATTGGTCAGCCCAATATAGTCAATATCAATACTACTTGTTGATAATTTTGACCTCATAGTCAAATTGTCACCCCTACCACTTGAAAATTTGATTGTCAAGACATGGTGTATTTTATCAAGAATGAAAAGTATATTGGATACATTTTTTAGTAGTTTCATTAGACTTCTCAAGTGATTTTAGAAATTTTAGTGCCAAAAAGGCTTATTTTGAGGCCGTCCATATAGTTATTCAAGGTACAATTGAGCTTCAGACATCTTCAGGACCTTATTTGTCTATGAAAAGGTCAAACAAATAATTTGGAAGAGGTTTTAGGTCTTTAAATTATTAGGAAATTTTAGTATGAACTTTATTTATAATGTAAATATATGTAATGAATAAATAAAACTCGTAAGATATATCTTGTGAAAAAGTCTTACAAAGAACTTGAGAGATTCCCAGAGAGGTTGAGAGATACAAGGATAATATTGACTCCTGATTTTGAGGATCACTTTATTTATTATAATAATGTATTATGAATGAAATATCAAATAAATATTTGTTCTGGAGTGTTTTTTTACAAATATGGGTTAGCTGTGTATGAACTCTAATATACCTCATTATCTGGTATCAAAGCCTAGTTAATCTAAGCATCCTGCATTATATTTGAATGAATCAAAAATGAGGTGTCTAGTGGTTACCAAAGGTGAAGCATAGAATTATTATGTTGAACTTGATTATTTGAAGGACATGGCCATTTTTAGATAAAATGCTTCCTTGTATATGCTTAAGAATTGCACATAGACTGATTGGAAAGAGTTCTTAAGTTTTTAAATAAATAATAGACATGTAACATAAAGGAGATATGATTACATGCTTCATTCTATGTGTATCACATTTTGCATCAATCCCTACATGGTTTCCATCTAGTGAGGTATATTATATCACTATAAATTTTGGTTTGAAGAAAATCATGGCCTATAAAGGAGAAGCAATTTGTCTGAAAAAGGGCATTTTCTTAAAAGAAGAAGAAATGACATTTACATTTGCATTGGTGACATTTGCTAGCTGATAAAAATATGAAGCTACATTTAAAATAGACCTGGTGGCTACCATTTCCCAAAAGCTTGTGTCACTAAAGTTTGCATGTTAATCTAGTACTTGGCATCCTCCTAATGAAAAGATCTATCATTAAACTAGCCAACCAATCCTCATAGCCTATCACTTAGATTTGTGAGTTACATAAAAAAGTCATTTATTATGTATATTAGTTTATTATATATCTAGGTATATTTAAATAAGTTTTATTTTTATGCAGTCTTTAGTTTATTTTATAATATTGTATAAAAATTGTCAAGTCTAGTTTTTTAGAATTTTATATTATGTTGTTTTATATTTTGTCCAAAATGTCTTTTTGAGTCATTTGTCATACTGTCAAAATAAAAAATGATATTTTTAATTCAGTCAAGGTGAATATTTTTTTATGAGTCTATTAAATTTTTTAAATGTTTTAAATTGTTAAAAGTTCATTTTAAGTCTAGTATGTCAGTAAATGTCAAAAATAACAATTTTTAGTTATCCTATCTATTTACATGTAAGCGACATACAAATTATGAGGAGGTCAATATGAAAAAAGTAAATTATATTTAAAATTTTGAAGGCAAATATTTTCATACCTGGCAAGTTAGAACATAATTGCATTTGATTGATAAATACTTATGGGGGATTACAAGTGGTAAAATACTAAAACTGACAAATGCAAATGAAGCCATCAAGCAGGAAAGAAAGGACCAAAGAGAAATGGTAATTATTATTCTAGGGTTATCTAATGAATTATTGCATCATATAGACATATCAAAGACTTCAAATGTTATTTGGGAAACATTGATCAAGCTATTTAGATCACAAATAGGAAGTGCAATAGTGACCCTAAAGTAGAAGCTATTTAGACTCAAAATGGAAGAAGGTGACAACATAGTACAATATATAAGTAATTTTTGATCTATTTTAAATATTCTAGTAGGAATAAAATTATATGTACCTAATGATGACGCAAAAGTTATCTTACTAAATCGTATGTCAACTAGATATTCAAACATGGTTTTTACACTAAGAAAAGTAAATCCTATATTACAAGATATAATTTCTTCATTGATAGATAAATAAAATAAGAATATTTCTCCTAATTAAAGTGTTATGTATGTGAAAAATAAAAATAAATCCATTTCTAAGCCAAAAAAATATAGATTTGAGAGTTTAAGGAAAAGGTTTCTCTATCATTATTTTAGAAAACCTAGACATGGTGTTAAATATTTTAGACAAGGAGCACAAGATCTCCTTGAAAGGAAACTAAAAGAGAAGGCTCTCACTTCTAAAAAAGAGATAAAGAAAGTGATTGGGAAGTGAAAACTACTTATTCAAATGATTCAAATGATAAAGAATCATTTGGTCAAAAAAGTGATAAAGACTTTATGTACTAAATAAATACAATGGAGGCTGGAGAAAAAAAGAGGACGGAGGACACTTGTACCTCTCATTAGCCACTAATGATGGGGTATTTTTTACTAGTAGTGGCACTTTATATTTTTAGCATGTCTTCTATAGTATGAAACAAAAATAGGAATGTATCCCTATTCATGTAATTTATAAATTTAATCCCCTAAAATTGTAATAGTATAGGAGATTTAGACCATCATTACTAAATTAAGAGATGTTTTTGATAAAAGTATTTAGTAGGAATATTTCCACTACTTTTTTGATTAGTTCAGTTGATGTTCCCAGATTTGGTTGATGTGGTTCCATTTATATGGTTTATGGTTGATGCATATTTACACCATGGAGGAAGTTCACATGATTGGTTGATAGTGTTTCTATTTCCTAGTTGATTAGTTCACACAATCAAAGTGTAAGGAAGTAGCACATGGGAAGACCAAGACATGTGTGTGTTGCTTAGACAAAGGATGGTGTTTCTCCCCTTATTCATAATACAAGGGGGAATATTAGGAAATTTTAGTATGAAAATTATTTATAATGTAAATATAGGTAATTAATAAATAAAACTCATAATATATCTCTTGTGAAATATTTGTACAGAGAATTTTAGATTTTCTAGGAGAGGTTGAGAGATAAGAGGATAATATTGAATCCTCATTTTGAGGACCACTCTCTCCTATTTATTGTACTCTAGTATTATGAATGAAATATAAAATAAAATATATGTTTTGGAGTATTTTTATTCAAATATAATTTATCTATATATGAAATCAAATAAACCTCATTAAAAATGAATCAAACCAATTTATCTCTCATATCGACCTCCTTGGCAGCTCTAGAAGGGCCATCAATTTTTGCTTAGTATAAGAATGAGAGAAATAATCAGTCAATATATATTGGTAAATGATAGAGACCATAATGACATTCAAGTTATTATAATTTTTTTTAGATTCATCCCCCCATATTTATGAATAATTGCAAAGAGTGTAAGGGTGTCACTATGACCTAGTCATCCAGAAAAGGTCTAAGTTTGTCTCAATTAATTCACTTCAAAGATTGATAGATATTTTTTTTTTATTGGGATGATTTAAAGGTTAAATAATACATTTTTTATTTTTTAATCATGAGCTAATTTTCCTTGATAATGGGATTTTTGATAGGAAACTAGTTGCCTATCTTGACTTGAAATTTGGTAATTTTCAAGCATGTTTAATAAATCAATTGAATGTATTCATTCTCAAGATTTTTTTAAATAATTTTTTAGGTATATTAAATATATTTTATCCAATTAAATTTTTTAGTTGCCTTAATCTTTAAAGAGTCTTTCTTTAGATAGCCTGGTTGGTCATTGGCCCTTCTACAAGGTACAATTTCTAGTCTAGTGAGGTTATCTATGTGTGAAGATATATTAGTGAGGTTATCATGATTTTGAAGGGATTATAAAATATGAGGATTTATAAATTTATATTTATAGTAAATTATATCTAGGTTCTTGAGATAATGTTCACTTTTATCAAATCTCATTTGTAGTCCTAATGAGCAAACTAAATGGGCATCATGAAAGGTAATAAAGGTTATGAAGACTCATGAATATGAAGAGGTTCATTTTTAGGTCATAATATTGTTTGATAATTATCATAGAGTCTTAAATATGACTATAGACACTCTTGGTTGTAATTAGTCTATTATAAACCTTATATGCCTAGAGAATATAGTAAAGACTGTGTATGGTTGTATTGTCAACTTAAGAGACCTCCCTAAGGACTGTATACCTTAATGGATGTGTTATGATGGTTATATATGAGTTTTCAAGAGTATTATAGAAAGAGATAAAGGATTATAGTGCTATATGTGTCACTAAGGTAAAACAAAACCATGAATAAAACCTCTTTAAAACTCAGTTTAGCAGAGTTTAAGGTAAGTTAGCATTTTTTAAGGTAATGGATCATTTCTTGTTTTCATTACTATTCAAACATCCTTATGGAAACATTGATGCTTATTCAAGTTAATTATGGATTATGGGAGGTAAATAGAGGTCTTAAGATCATTGTTGTCTCTTTATACCAATCTCCCATCCCTCCTTAATTCATACACAAGGAGAAATCACCACTTATATCAGTTCTTTATCTCAATCTATATCTCCAAGAGTCATCTTGTTGAAACATGAAGGCAGGTGGATTTAAAGTTTAATGAATCAAATGATATCAATGATAAATTAATATTATAATATATAAATATAATTTAGGTAGGTGGAAGTGGTTTAGTGAACCTACAATCTTTACAAGCACCACATCTACACCTATAGCCATGTATCTTGGTTGTTAGTCAAGATTTCATGCAATATTATTTGTGAGGAGAGAAAGTCAAAAGAACTTGTAAGATGGATGGAGTTGAGAAAAATGGTGGATTTAAGTGTCAAAGACCAAAATTGATTATCAATTAAAGTATGATAAAGTTCCTATTAGTCTATAGTCTATACAAAAGACAAATCTAATCTATAGCCATATAGGAGAAAGTACAATCGAGTTTGCCATTTAAAATGAACTTGTCTCATAGAAAAAAAAGGGTTACATGAAATGTATATTATGATTGATTAAAATATAAATTATGTTATAATTTCCTAAATTTAATATCAAGAGGAGGTTAACAAGTTAGACTTTAATAAAACGTTACCTACAGCCATGTTCCTATAGTCAGCTAGATTACTTGTGTGTGATCACTTGAAGTCAAGTGAAGACATAAGAATAATAATACAAATGAAGTGTAAAAATTACCCAAGGTTATGAGGTAACAAGGTTTGTATATTAATATTAAAGATCCTAATGTTAATCTCCTTCTTACCTTAATCTTAACTATGCACCTATAATCACCTATAGCCATGACTCTTTGACTATATATTAGCACATATGGTGATAATTAGATATATTATGCATGATCTAGGTAGACATGGAAGGTATGGAGGAAAATTTAAAGGTGTTAAGTGATGAATAGGGTATGTGTAGACCCATTAAATATATTTATCATTCTCATCTTCTCTATCAAAAGTTGAAACTCAATCCAAACATCACCTATAGATAGACCTAGTAGAGCATGAAACAGACTTGGTTTGGTATGAGTTAATAATAGGAGATAAATAATAATAAGGTATAAATGGGTAAAATAATAAAAGGTTATAAGTATTAATTCCTCCTAAAATGTCCCACCCTTCCTCTATATTCATTCATTTTCTTTCCATTGAAGGTCTAGATGACAAGGGAAGAACACCTATAATTGGGTTATACTTTTCTTTTAACTGTGAAATGTAGACTATGAGGTCAAGTGGCTCTCTCAAGATAAAAAGGATAGTCAAAGGGAATAATATGGTATTATTAATATCCAAAATAAGGGTAATATCCTTGATAAATCCCTAATGCTCACAATATGTAAAGAATCATGATATGTACATCATAAATCTAGCTTATCTAGGTTTCTCATTATGTGATTATGTTATGATGGGAGATAAAATATTATGCATTGTAATTTTGCCTTATACATGAAGTTTTATTTGATATGAATGGATTATATGTCCATGGAGGTATCTTATTAAATCATAAAACTTAGTTTCAAGACTTCTACACATAGTTTGATAGTCACCTACAGTATTGTGTAAGGTTTGTACTTGAAAGTAAATGAGACTTGAAAATGCCATTGATGAGTTTTTAGACCTTGTTATATAATGAGGTCAATTACTTTGATTTATATTCTTAAATAAACATAACATTATGAATAAACCATGTGTAGAAGTCTTGAAACTAAGTTTTATGATTTAATAAGATACCTCCATGGACATTGACAAGCCTAATGCTCAAATACAATAAATGGGCACCTACAGGTTACTAGTGGAATAGACTGACATCAAACCTAAGGAAAGGGAAAAGTATGTGTGAAATAGCCATAAGTCTAACTTGAGACTCTAAATGAATAAAATTCCATTGAGAATATAATTGATATGAAATAGGCCCTTCATACCAATGTATGGAATCAAGACTACCCTAAAAATATACCTATAGGCTACACGAGGAAAAGTTGGTTGTAGGCTTGAGCAAGACCTGATAACATGGTGAAGAGAATTAAGGTCTATCCCAATCAGAGCATAAGGTCATAATGTCATGTTGATACTAAATAATAACATGAAATTATTTATTAAACTAGGTTTTAAGACCCCTACACATAGTAAAAAGATGAACTACAAGTCTACCTACTATGAGTGTTTTTCTTGATTGAGGAATGAGTGAAGAATATGAATAGGTTTGAAAGAGGTGAATTTGGTAAGTGGTCTAAAAATGTCTTGAATGTATAATTGCAACCCTAAGACTATATTGGAAAATAGTGGAATTAAGATGAGACTCTGTTTAAGCCTATAAGCCTAGTTCTCACATAGACAAACCCTACTAGTTATGAGAGAGATGGTGTTTTGAGGGTGTAGGTGGTCATGAGTGGGCCAAGGCATACATAGTAATATCAAAGCCACTTAAGTAGTGGATATACCCATTGTTTGGTCTCAAACTTTTCCCACTCTATTGGCAAGGGGTAGTAATGAGACCAAGGAGTCCATTTGAGCTCAAAAGCACAAAATAAGTATGCCACACCTCATGGATGGACCTTGAGGTAGTAAAAATACATGGAAAAGTTATCCATACACTTTCATGAGGCACAAAACTTCAATATTAAATCTAAATGTCATTGAGGGCTAGCAAAAAAATGATAAGACTAAACCCTAAGAGCCATGAACAGTATACCAAATGCATACATAGGAGTTATGAACACTTATAGGTAATGTATAATAATGTAGAAGATTTTTTTTTAGGTTTATAAACCTCTCCTAGTAGTGAGAATGAGTTTTGAGGTCCAAAACTCAAATTTGACCTCTCTCAAGTTCAAAGAGAGCTAAACATGCCACCTGAGGAGCAAATTTAGATACTAACACAACCTATCACACTTTTAATGGGAAGATAAAAAAAAATTGGAATAATTTGGGAGGTAATTAAATAATGTTTTCCAAGTGAAAGGAGGTGATTTGGTGGTTTTTTATTTATGAACAATCATTAAGACCAGAAATAATTCTTAAACCCTTCTAAAACACTAATTATAACCAGTCAAGGAAAATGGATCTCAAATGCACATATATTTTCATATTTTGGTCTTAAAACCTATTTTATGTTGTTTAAGACTCCAAGGAGGTTATACACATGTATTTTGATGCTGATATCACCTATACAAACTATGATAAATGCTTTGTTTTTCATGTTTTTTAATGTTTTATAGGTGTTCTATGAAAGGGATGAATTAAAAATAATTGGATTATTTCATTTGGGATTTATCATAAATATTAAATTAAAAAAATTGAATGGAATATTCTATAGGTGGTCAAACTAGGTCCATTTTCAAAGGTAGTCTCGAACATGCTCAAAATGAGACTAGGTGATAAGGTGATTTCTTGGTTTGCATACTTCCATAGGTTCCTAAGACCCCAAATTGACATAGAGGTTTTTTATATCATATTAAAATTTAAAAACATAATTCTTTATAATTTCATATGTTTTTAATCTCTTTGAAACAAGATTTATACTTGCAAGGCCTAGGAGGGCTAATTAGGCCTAATTGAAGAAGAAAATGAATGGAAAAGAGTAATTACACTTGTATTTGTCTCATAAAATTTTATTTGGAGTTTTAAGGAGATATATGGTACTCAAAAGTGTTCCCAAGTTTCCAAATTGATCCATAAGATATTTTATACAAGGAGATTTATAGGTTTTTAAGGTTATAAGGAATGGTTGCTAAAGCATGTTATATGAGAAAAATTGAATATTTTAGTCTAATTTATGATTATAAATTATTATTTTAATGTATTATTTAGTTATTATAATCCATACATTATGTAATTTTACTTGGAACACTGAAAAACCAATTTTCTCTCTCCTACACCACTTTTGCATAAGGAGTGAAGTGTTCAAAGTACTAAAATGATGCATACAAACATTTCAAAGGGATTTAATATTTTTTATTTCTCCCTCCCATTCCTATTCAAGTTTGAATAAGTAATGATTCTATTTTAATAAGGTTTCAAAGGTGGAAAAGGTCTCTAAGACTCCTAAGAGGACCTTTCCCTCTAATACATAGTCAAAAGACAAGTTAAACAAGCATCAAAGACTCCCAACAACATTAACCAGGTGGAGATAACTCATAAATGAGGAGAATAATAATTAAAATGAAGACTTGAATGAGAATTTAAGACCTATTTTTAAGGAAATGACCTTTTCTAGTCAAGAGATGCATTCAACCAAGAATATAGGGTTTCTTGGCAAGGATTTAGGCATTGTTATTGGTCAAACTCCATGAATCAAGGATGATGACCTCTTCAAGACTTATTCATGCTTCTAATAAAATTCAACATGAAACCCTACACCAATTTTTTATAAGGAATAAAATATAATAATAAGGAAGTTCTATGTTAGAGTTTGAAAAGGGCCTAGTGAAGGTTTCATCTCCTAGTTTTAAGGATTTACTTTGTAATTCTCTCTCATTTCTCATTCTCACTATATGTAATCCTATGTTTGGAATTTGAAACAATCCTTATCCTGAGTTGTGTCAAGGTCATGATCATAAAAACACTTGTACTTTTCTATTTTAAATGAATAATATTGAATTCATGCCTCCTCAAAGCTTGTGTTTAGTGTATGTTAATGGTTAGTTGATAAATGACACTGATAGTGTATGCTTATTCTCATATTTTCCTTTCATATTTACCTATTTTTTAGTGTTATTTCATCCTTATAGGTTGCATAGTGTGATTTAGCAATCTTGTATGTTTGTCAAGTGTGATATTTCCTTAGTGTCTTTGAGAGACCTATTGATTTGTTGCCTTAGATTATCCATCAAATTGAGCCTCTGAGTGAAACATTGATGTTTGGAAACTTATTTTTGATAAGTGAAATTAGTTCTATGTTCTTATTCAGACTTCTTAGTGTATATTACATAATTAGAGGACACATTTTAGTGCATCACCTTAGTTAAATAGGTTTTCCTTTCAGTCTACCTTATTCTCTTTTACTTTGCAAGCTAGTACTGTAGAGTAGAGATCTTAAATAATACAACAAGGGGAGATATCCATTAAAATATAGGGATTCAATCCATATATTAGGCCACCCACATCCTAGTATTGTCTCCATGTTACTTTAGACTATGAAGGCTTTAAACTACATTCACAAGGGTATAAGTCTAGTAGTTAATAGTTTTTGAAACACTTAGTGGGATAGATTGGTGTTGGTATTGGTGAAATTTTAATTTTAAAAACATTATTTATTAATTATTTGGTGACTCAAATCTAAATCAACTGATTCTAATAGTCTAAACATAGCTTCCAAGTAAGTTTATCTTCATTTCACTATCCTGATGTTGTTTTTTTGGTTATGTATAAGGAAAATTCCTATTCCATACTTCCTTATCAACATTATAATGAGTTATACTAGCATGTTCATGATCCATGTAATCCTTATAATGATCCACTTTAACCTTTTAATGATCCTAATCATCCTTACCAAGATTATTATCATCCTTATGATTATTCTTATCAAGAGTATGATTATTCATATCAACTTTATAGTGACCCTTATCAGACTCACTATTATCTTGAATATATACCTTAACAACATTATCAATACTTGTATCAGTCATACTCACCTCCTTTTACTCCATATCCAACTCAGAATCATGTTTCTCCTACTATATCCTTATTGGCCTTTAATCCAAATATGTTAAAGTCTAAAGGGGTGATGAGAATATGGGATATATAGTTAGATGTGATTCCTTTTCACCTCATAGAGAAGATGAGGAATATACTACATATGTTGAAAATTAGGTGGGTGGAAGTTGGAGAGGAAAATAAGTATGTAATGACTTATGAGTTGTGTAAAATGAGAACCATGATCCAATGGTGGGTAGATAGGTTAGTAAGGTGGGAGAACCAAGAGCTCCAACTCAAACAACCTCAGCCATCTCTTCTTTCCCTTGATCAAAATTCTTGTGCTCCAAGTTTTCTTCTAGATACACCTACTTTTCCTCAAGAAAACAAGCTTATTTTATCTTGGAGGCCTTCTTGGGCTATGATTCCCAGTTATGTCATGCAGAGTCTTATGGATGAACCTCCTCCCATCACTCTTAAAGGACCATCCTGTTTACCATATCATCCCTCTTATGCTCCTTGTCCTAATGAAGTCATTGAATATTCTCATATGGATCCTCCAATAGAGTCAATTTAACCTCCAAGTAAACCTACTACTTTAAAATTCCCACCTTAGAACCAAGTAGTTAAGTCTTGGGAGAAACACGAGGAGTTGAGTGTTATAGAGTTTGATCCCAAAGAAGACCTTGTGACTATAGTTGTTCCCTCATCTAAATCAATTCAAGAAAACATCTAAATAAAGGAATAAGTGATTGATATAGAGGCTAAAATTTATCTTACATCTGAAATTAATGAAGTGAATCATGAGGGTGAGGAAGGAAATTCTTAGGAAAAAAAGTGTCCATTACTCAACTCAACTTACTCTCTCTTAAAACATTCTTACAATAAACTTCCATTCCCAAGAACTCAAATTGTAAAAGTACTCCCTTGACTCCCAAAAAAACTTATGAGCTTATTCATTTCCCTCCCACCATCTCCCTTATTAAAAAGGATCCTATTATATGGAGGATAAATTAAGTAGTTATAACTACAAATTATTTTCAAGGAGAGTGTGGTGAAGATGAGGAAAGTGTGCATGAATAATAAATCTTTATTGGTACTCCCCTTGGTGAGATCAAAGGTAATATAAGTTTTAGATATGATGAATAAGTTATAGTAGAAGATGAAGGATATGTTGACTTGTTTCAAGATCTTATTTTTGATGTGATTAAGCATGAAAAAGAGAAGGCAAATCATTGTTCCAATCTCCATAGTATCAATCAAGATCATAGTGAATATTTTTTTTAAGCTTTGGAAATAGATTACTAACTTCTACGAAGTGATTATGAGTTAAGGTAATAGGATTTAGTTTTGGTAAACCAATCAATAATATAGAGAGTGAAAGTATTAAAAAATTTCATCTTCAAGAGGTAGCCTCACTAGATGGTGATTTGTTTGAAATACTCAGCATGGGTTATCATCCTCTCACCTAATTTGTAGACCATAATATACTCTTAGAATATAGTTAGGATCTCTTTTGGCCACAATTTTTCAAGGAAAAAAATATCACTTTTAGAGTCAAGGATAGACAAGTTGAGAGTCTTATAGAGGATACTAAGGTTTAGGTGGGCTACTTCAATAAGTTATATTAAGTTCATGATGCATTATGTCTTACAAACCAATATCTATCCATCTTGGAGACTATTTCCAAATAAGAAAAAAAACATAAGGTAGAGGTTGAGATATAGGACTAGTATGTATTCATTGGATATCTATTTGATGATGTAGACCTATTGCAAGACATGTCAAATATTTTTTTAGTTAAAAAGAAGGCTCAACCAAGTAAGAAGTCAATCAAATGTGATTTCATACACCATTGCATACCTCATGAAGTAAGTGATCCACAAAAAAATCCTTTTGATTTTGGAGGATGATTAGTTGAAGGTTAGTTTTAGTCAATTTAGCTTTCCTCCAAGCGTTATTCTAGCACATTAGTTTGCTTATGTTTTGTTCTAAATAAGTGCTTAGCTATCACATGTGTTTTATTAGTCTATTTTCCTTAATTTTTTGTCTTTTCTTTTGCTATTTTTGAAGAGAAAGCATTTGTATTAACTTGAATCAATATTTGTATTCATTGGTTAAGTTCTAATCATGAATGTTTTAGAGTGTAAAAATGATCTTATGAGCCTATTAGATATGGCAATGGTCTGATTTTTAAGCATAACAGGCATGCCTCTAAGTTGAGTCACCAAAATATTGACAATTTTGAACTCACGAGTCAAATTGTCACCCCTATAACTTGAAAATTTTCTTTTTAGGACATGGTGTACTTGTTTATGCATTAAAAGTACAATGGATACATTTTTCAATAGTTTCATCAAACTTCTCATATGATTTTGGTAGTTTAGTACCAAAAAGGCCTATTTTTAGGCCATTTGTATAGTTATTCAAGGTAAAATTGAGATTTAGGCATATTAAATACCTTATTTTTCCATGAAAAGGTCAAAAAAATAATAGTTTTTAGGTCTTAAAATGAAGAAAACTAATTTATCTCTCATATCGACCTCCTTGATAGCTCTTGAAGGGCCACTAGTTTTTTCTCAATACAAGTAGGAGAGAGAGAGAGAGAGAGTTAGGTCCAAATATCCTAGAAAATGACATGGACCCTAATTACCTTAAATTTAATGGCATTGTTTGTTAGATTAATGCCCCCATCTTTATGGACAATCGGTAAGAATGTAAGGGGATTATTATGGTTCAGTCATCGAGACATGATCCATGTTTATCTCCATTTATTAACTTCATAACTCAATGGAGAAAAATGGTTTTAGGGGGATGATTTTAGGGTTATATATGACCTTTTTAATGTTTTAATAATTATTTAATTTTCTTTGATAAGGGGCTCTT
The DNA here is from genome assembly GCA_037957365.1 of Torreya grandis. Classification (NCBI taxonomy): domain Eukaryota; kingdom Viridiplantae; phylum Streptophyta; class Pinopsida; order Cupressales; family Taxaceae; genus Torreya; species Torreya grandis. Next base: position 976,001 of record JARHVA010002173.1, read on the forward strand.
TGATAGTAAACTAGTTGCCTATCTTGACTTGAGATTTGGCAATTTTCAAGCATATTTGATATATCAGTTGAATGTATTCAATTTTATAAGTTTTATAGATCATGTTTCAAGTATAGTACACATATTTAATCCAATCAAAATTTTTAGGTACCTTCATATTGGAAGAGTCTTTCTTGAGATAGCTTGGTTGGGCATTTGGCCCTTCTAAAAGGTACAATTGCAGGTCTATTGAGGTTATCTATGTGTGAGGGTATATTAGTTAGTTTATCATGATTTTTAAGTGATTATAAAATATTAGGGATTATAAATTTACCTTTATAGGACATTAATTTTAAGTTCTTGAGATCATGATCTCTTGAAAGTTCAAATATCAGTTGTAGGCCTAATGAGCAAACTAGATGGACATCATGGTAGATAATAAAGGTTATAAAGATTCGTGAAGATTAAGAGGTTAATTTTGAGGCTATGATATTGTTTTAAAATGATCATAGAGTCTCTAAGATGACTACATACACTCTTGGGTGTAAAAAGTTGGTTATAAACCTTATATTCCTAGAGAACATAATCAAGATTGTTTATGGTTGCATTGTCAACTTAAGAGACCTCCATAAGGACTGTATACCTTAATGGATGTGTTATTATGGTGCTATATTAGTTGTCATGATTATTATAGAAAGATATAAATTATTATATTTCTCTAGGTGTCACTAAGGTATAACAAAACCATGAATAAAACCTCCTTATAACTTAGTTTAGTAGAGTTTAAGGTAAGTTAGCCTTTTTTAAGGTAATGGATCATTTTTTGTTTTCATTACTATCCAAAACTCCTTATGGAAAATTTAATGATTTTTAAAGTTAATTATGTATTATTTCAAGTGAATATAGGTATTAATATCACTTTTTTCTCTTGATGCTAATCTCCCATCCTTCCTCAGTCCATACACAATGATAAATCACCCTAAAATAGTTCTCTATCTCAAGCTATATCTTCAAGAGTCATTTTGCTAAAACATGAAGGTAGGTGGATTTCAAGTTTAATAAATCAAGTTATATCAATGAAAAATGAAAATTATATCATATAAGGATCATATAGTTATGTAGATTTGTTTTAGTGAACGTACATTCCATAAAAGCACCACATATACACCTACAACCATGTATCTTGGTTATTATTCATGTTTTCATGCAATATTATTTATGAGGAGAGAAGGTCCAAAAAATTTGTAAGATGGATGGATTTGATCACAATGGTGGATTTTAGTGTCAAAGAATAAAATTTATTATCAATTAAAGTAAGATAAAGTGACTGTTAGTTTACAGTCCATACAAAAGACAAATCTAATCTACATCTATATATGAGAAAGTACAGTCAAGTTTGCTATTTAAAATGAACCTATCTCAAAGAACAATAAAATGGTTGCATGAAATGGATATTATGATTTATTAGAGTGTATACTATGTTATAATTTCCTCCATTTAAGATCAATAGGATGTTAACAATTCATACTTTTACAAAAGGTTATGTATATCCATGTTCCTACAGTCAGTTAGATGGATTGTGTGTGATTACTTGAATTCAAGTGAAGAGACAAGAAAAAGAAAAAATATGAAGTTTCACACTTACTCAAGGTCATGAGGTAATTTTTTTTATATAATAATATTTAATATCCTAATGCTAAACTCCTTATTACCTTAATATTAATTTTGCACCTACAGTCACCTACAACCATGACTCTTTGACTATGTATTAGCACATATGGTGAGAATTATATGCACTATGAATGATCTAGGAATACATGGAAGGTATGGAGGTAAATTTAGAGGTGATAAGTGATTAAGAGGGTATATGTGGACCAATTAAATGTCTTAATCATTGTCATCTTTTCTATCCAAATTTGAAACTTAGTTCAAACATCACCTACAAATAGACCTAACAAAGCATGGGACAAACTTGGTTTGATATGAGTCAATAATGGGAGGTAAATAATAATGAATAAGGGATAGAAGGGTCATGGAATAAAATGAAAGAATTTTTAATACATCCTAAAATTCCCCACCCTTCCTCTAATTTCACTCATTTTCTTTCCATTAAAGGCCTAGATGACAAGGGAAGAACACCTATAGCTGGGTTATGATTTTCTTTTGACTGTGTAATGTATACTAGGAGGTAAAGTGTCTCTCTAAATATAATAAGGATATGAAAATGGTATAACATGGTAGCATTAATATACACAAGAAGGTTAAGAGCCTTGATAAATCCCTACTACTCACAATATGCAAAGAATCATGATCTATTCATCCTACAACCAGCTTATCCAAATTTATCATTATGTGATTATGTTATGATGGGAGAGTGACTATTATGTATTGTAAGTTTATATTATAAATGGAGTTTTATTTGATATGAGTGTATTGCATATCCATGGAGGTATATTATTAAATCATAAAACTTAGTTTTAAGACCTCTACATAGTTTGATAGTCACCTACAGTATTCTATATGGTCTTTACTTAAAAGTAAATGAGACTTGAAAATTCCATTGATGAGTTTGAGGAAATTTTTATATAATGAGGTCAATTACTTTTATTTGTATTCTTAAAGTAACATAACATGATGAATAAACCAATTTCCAAGTGACAATCCTAATTCTCAAATACAAGAAATAGGCACCTACAGATTGCTAGTGGAATAGACTAACATCATACCTAAGGAAAGGGCATAGTATGTGTGAAAGATCCTTCAGTCTAGCTGTTGTAAATATTATCATTGATGTCAAAGGTATAGCATTGGTGATAAAGGCCCCATTGCATTTAATTATATTTTTAATGTTCATATCTTGGGTAATATGTGTTAATATCTATTTAATATTAACAAATATATTTTTGGATGCATATAAGTCAAAAGAGGGCCCATGGAGAAGTCAAAGAGTCATGGGTAAAGACAAAAGAGGAATGGGACACATTTTATCATGAAGATTCATATTGAGGAATTCCAAGAGTCACCATGTGAAGACAAAATAGGGTATGACACATTTTTCCATTAAGGGACACTTTAAGGAATATGAAAAGTCACCAAGATAAAGACAAAAGAGGAAAGGATGCATTTGATTATGAAGGGTCACCATATGAATTTTAAAATGAAAGGATATAAAGGGTCATGTAAGTTTGGCACCATTTTCCATGAGGATTGAAGGGTCAAAAAGGGTGAATGCTAAAGATCATTTGGAAAGCTATAAATAAAGGCTTGAAAAGCCATTTGTAATATGCAAGAGAGTGCATGGTTTGTATTTGTTTTTGAAGAGAGAAAATTAGGAGATATTGTAGAGTTATATCATTTATTGAGTAAGAAACATTAAGAGATAGTTCTATTTTATATGCAAGAGGGGTGGTGCTCCTGTGGGTTGGTGCTCACAAATATTTGCAAGGGGTTGGTGCTATTATGGGTTGTGCTCACAAATAGTTGTAATGTTGGTGCTTAGAAAAGGGGTTGGTGCTCCAACAAGTTGGTGCTTGAAAACTTTGTAATTTGAGATAGTGCTCATTCATATACATGAGATTATTCTCTGTGGTTTTTCCCACTTTGGGTTTCCATGTAAAAATATGGTGTCTCTCTCTCTCCCTTGTGTGGTGCATATTATTGTTTCAATTTTATTGCATATCTTGAATATGTGGTTAAGTGGTTAAATAAAAGAAATTTGATTAAGTAAAAATATATATAATATACTATTCATCCCCCCTCTAAGTATATTTCATGCTCAACAATTGGTTTCAGAGCATGTTCCTTTGGAAAAAGTTTTTAAGCTTGAAGGTAGATGAAGAAACCACAATGGCTAGATCAAATGAAGGGTTTTTTAAAAATAAGGCACCTTTGTTTGATGGGACAAATTATGATTTTTGGAGCATAAGGATGAAGACTTATTTGATGGCCCTTGGATTCAACATTTGGCAAGTAGTTGTGGAGGAATATGAAGAGCCACATACACATGTAACTACTCTGGTGGAAAAGAAGGCAAGTGAAAATAATGTTAAAGCTTTAAATGCTATTTTATGTGGTTTATGTAAATCAAAATTTGTTAAAGTTATGAAATGTAAATCTGATCATGAAATTTGGGTAAAACTTGAGAATATTTACAAGGGTGATGGAAAGGTTTAGCAAGCTAAGCTTTTAAACATTCAGAAGATAGTTTGAGAGTTTGAAAATGGAAGAAGAAGAAAATATAGCAAGTTATCTTTTGTAGGTTGATCAAATAGTTAATCAAATTCTAGGTCTTGGAGAAAAATTAAAAGAATCAATTATGGTTCAAAAAGTTTTGATATCTCTACCATTGATATATGATGCAAAAGTTTTGGTAATTAAAGAGATGAAGAATTTAGCCAAGCTAAAGATGGATGAACTACATGGTATTCTTACAACATATGAGATGTAGATCAAATAAGAGAAACCCTAAAAGAGAGAAGCTAATTTTAAGACATCAAAAAAAGAGAAGGCTAAGATTCAATAATCAAGTGATAGTTTTAGTGATGATGAAGATGACAATGGAGATCTATTCATTCACAAGCTGAAAAAGGGCACAGGTAGATATCAAGAAAAATTACCTTTTAAATGTTTTAATTTTGGAAATATTAGACTTTTTGTAGATAAGTTCCCAGATAAGGGTAATGGTGAAAATGAATAAGGAAAGTCTACATACATTAAGAATTTCAAAGGAAAATTCAATAAGGGATTCAAGAAGAAGAGTTTGTATTTTAAAGATCCTAGCTCAACCGAAGATAGTGGAGTCAATGATTCAGAAGAAGAAGAGATTATATTCATGGTCATACATGAAGATTCCTCCACTAGTGAAAGTATATATGATCAACAAGAAGAATAGAATGAAGGCAAAGTGAATCTAGAAGTAGAACTCGTTTGTGCCTTAGAAGAGTTAAAATCTCTTGAAAAGAAGAATCAAAGATTAAATCTCTAGATAGATAAAAATAAAAAAGAGTCAAAGGAAATAATTGAAGATCTACAAGCACACTTTGAATAAGCTAAAAAGAATTAAGACTAACTAACATCACAGGTTCAAAATGTAAGTAAAGAATGTGAAAGGTATGTTATTAAAATTGCTTGTTAAAAAGTAGATCTTGAGAAAACAAATAAAATAATCAATGATAGAGCAACCAATGATTCAAAATTTGAGAATAACACTAATATGTTGAATAATATATTAGAAATTCAAATATCAATGTTAGATAAGACATGTATTGGATTTGAAAAAGAGAAAGGGGAGGCTACCACTTTCACAAACAAGAAAAAAATAAAGACCTATGTTGAAGATCTTACAAAAGAGGAAATAAAAAGGAAAAAGTTAAGAATACATAGGACATCTCAAACAAAAAAGTGTAGAGGGAATAGAGATACAAAAGGCCATCAGGTTATAGATACATAAATAGGTCCTATTTTTATGGTTAATATTTTTATTGTAATGGATATGGTCATAAGAAAATAGAATGTCAAAAAAGGGCTAACAATTTTAGAAATAAGGAGAAGGAAAGTCATACAGAGTCAAGCAGAAGCCACAACATTTTTGCTTCTCTATCAAGATTTAATGAAGAGGCCATAATATGTTACAAGTGAAGAAACTTTAGACATAACTCGGTACTATAGAATCATGTTTGAGTCAGTCAAGAAGGACCAAAGTTTCAAGGCTCCATTCATCAATAAGAAAGGTCAAATAGGTTCATGGTAGAAGAAACAACCTAAAAAATCTATATTGGTATAGACAGCTTTGCATGCAAGAAATGAATAAAATCCATGGTTCTTTAATAGTGGATATTCAAGGCACATTATAGGAGACAAGATTAAGTTCATAACCTTGAAGAAGATCAATGGTGTCACAGTGAAATTTGGAGATAATACTACTACCAGAATTGCTAGAAAAGTTTTATGCTAAAGGTTGTGAAATTAGGAAAAAAGATTCAGATGTGTTGGTTGCAGATGCTCAAAGAATAGGCAATAATTTTTATATATTATCAGACATCAAAATTCAAATATGTTTTTTGAGTTAGATTGAATAAATTTGGATATGGCACAGGATAATGGGACACATAAATTTTGATAATCTTGTCAACATTAGCAAGAAGCAAGCAGTCAGAAATCTTTCAAAGATTACAAAGCCATCTGACATGCTTTGTGAACCTTGTCAGCATGGGAATCAATCTAAAAGGTGGTTCAAAACAAAAGAGTACTTGACCACTTAGATTTTAGATCTTGTTCACACTATTCTATGTAGACCTATGAGAACTCAAAGTACTCAAGGTGAGATATATTTCATGTTGCTTATTGATGATTTTTCAAATATGACTTGGGTAATGTTTTTGAAGAAAAAAATATAATATTTAAGATATTTCAAAGCATTCAAATCATTAGTTGAGAATGAAATTAGTTTGAATATTAAGTGTCTCAGATCAGATCAAGGAGGAGAATTCATGTCAGATCAATTTATTGAGTTTTGTGAATACTATGGAATAAAGAGACATTATTCAGTAGCTAAAACTCCATAGTAAAATGGAATAGTTGAGTGAAGAAACATAACATTTTAAGAGATGGTGAGGATAATGATAAATGAATCCAAGATACCAGATAAATATTAAAGAGAGGTATTTGCTAAAGTAGTGCATATTCAGAACAAAGAACTATTGAGAGTCAATAGTGACAAGAGTCCTTATGAGTTATGGAAAGACAAACCAATAACAGTTGATTATTTTAGAGTTTTCAGTAGTAGATGTTTCATAAATAAAACTAATGAAAAACTTGGTAAGTTTGAATCTAGAGTAGATGAAGGTATATTTCTTGGTTATTCTTGCAAAAGTAAAGCTTATAAATGTTATAATAAAATAACTAAGAAAATTGTTGAAAGTTCAAGTGTCGAGATAGAAGAAGATGGAACACAAAGAATCAGTGTTCTAGTAGACATTCATAAAATCATTGAAGAGGAAGATTTTGAAGTATCAGATTAAAATGAGAAGGAGAAAAAGGAAACCAAAACCCCATCCAAATATATCTAGAGAAATTATTGTGAAATTGACATCATCAAGGACATAAATGAAGGAATTTGCACCAGAAGAATGATGGTAAGTGAATCTGAGCAAGTTAATTTTTCTTTGTCATCCAAAATTTAGCCTAGAACATTTTCAAAAGCTAGACATGATAAGCATTGGGTTAAGGCAATGAATGAAGCATTAAATTAGATAGAAAATAATGATACTTGGGAATTAGTGCCTAGACCAAAAGATCATAATGTGATAAGAATAAAATGGGTTTATAGAAATAAGTTGAATGAAAATAGAGAAGTGACCAAGAATAAATCAAGATTAGTATGTAAAGGATATGCTCAAATTGAGGGAATAGATTTTGAATAAAATTTTGCACTAGTGTCAAGGTTAGATGCTATTAGAATGTTTCTTGCATATGTAGTGGTTAAAAATTTCAAGTGTTTCAGATGGATGTCAAATCTACCTTCCTAAATGAGAATCTAGAAGAAAAGGTCTACATTGAGCAGATTGAGGGATTTATTCTCTCAAATATTAGTAACCATGTATGCAGATTAAAGAAAGCATTGTTTAGATTGAAACAAGAGCCCAAAGCTTGGTATGCAAGACTTTATATGTACCTACAAGATCAAGGTTTTGAGAGAATATTTTCTAACAGTAATCTCTACATCAAAATAGAAGGTGAGAATCAATTGATTTTTGTGGTATATGTTGATGAAATCATTTTTGGAGAAAATATTGAAAAGATGACAAAAGAATTTTCTGATAATATGTAAAAAGAATTTGAGATGTCTATGCTTGGAGAATTGTCATTTTTCTTAGGGTTGCAAATATTTTAGTTAGATAAAGGAATTTCTATATCTCAAAGTAAATATGACAAGGAAATGTTAAAGAAATTTGGTTTTGAGGATTGTGCACTAGTTGGCACACCAATGTGTACAAAAAATAAAGTGAGAAAGGATGAATATTCACTTATTATAGATCAATCTTTGTATAGATCTATGAATGGTAGTATTTTATATTTTATAGCATCAAGGTCATACATCATGCATGTAGTAGGTATGGTTTCAAGATATCAGTCATCTCCAAAAGATAGTCATGTTCAATTGGTGAAAAGAATATTTAGATATATTAAGGGGACATTAGATTATTGATTATGGTATCCCATAGGTAGAGATTTCACTTTAGTTGCTTATACAAATTTAGATTGGGTAGGGTGCTTGGATGATAAAATGAGTACAAGTGGAGGAGATTTCTTCCTTGGTGATATCTTAGTATCATGGCTAATTAAGAAGCAAAATTTAGTATCACTTTCTACAGCTGAAGTAGAATATATTGTAGTGGGATTGTGTTGTACTCAAGTACTTTGGATGAACCAAGCTTTGGAAGATATCAAGGTAAAATATGATGAACCTATTTCCATTTTTTATGACAAAACAAGTGCTATTAATATTTCAAAGAATCTAGTGATGCATTCTAGAACAAAACATATTCCCATTAGATATCACTTCTTGAGAGAGAAGGTTGCAATTCAATAGGTTAAGATGGAATATATCAGTATTATAGATCATATTGTAAATATTTTCATAAAGGCACTACCAAAAGACACATTTGAGTATATGTAGGAGAAGTTGGGAGTAATTTTTTTTACTTCCTGCCATTGAGGTTCAACATCAGTTGAAGGGGAGCTAAGTGTTAGCTCTAGGTATGCCCTTTGCCATTAATGTCAAAGGGGGAGAAGAACTAAAATAAGTATAATTATAGAAACAAGTACAAGAAATAGGTACAGGTTATAGTAAGGGGGAGTTACTATATATTTTTTAGATGGAAATATGTGTAGGTTTCAGGATGTGGTAGTTTTAGTTTGAGGTTTCCATCAATGACAAATGGGGAGATTGTTGAAAATATTATCATTGATGTCAAAGGTCTAGCATTGGTGATAAAGGTCTCATTACATTTAATGATGTTTTTAATGTTCATATCTTGGATAATGTGTGTTAATATTTATTTAATATTAACAAATATATTTTTGGTTTCATATAAGTCAAAAGAGGGCCCATGGAGAAGTCAAAGAGCCACGAGGTAAAGATAAAAGAGGAATGGGACACATTTTCTCATGAAGAGTCATCTTGAGGAATTTCAAGAGTCACCATGTGAAAACAAAAGAGGGTATATGTAGACCCATTGAATGGGAAATTTTAGAGGTGATAAATGATTAATAGGGTCTATGTAGACCCATTTAAGGTTTTATCATTGTCATATTTTATATCAAAATTTGAAACTTAGTCTAAACATCACCTACAAATAGACCTATAAAAGCATGGGACAAACTTGGTTTGATATGAGTTAACAACGGGAGGTAAATAAGAATTAATAATGGATAGAGGGGTCATGGAATAAAAGTAAATAATTGTTAATACATCCTTAAATTCCCCACCCTTCCTCTAATTTCACACATTCTCTTTCCATTAAAAGCCTAGATGATAAGGGAAGAACACCTATAGCTGGGTTGTGATTTTCTTTTGACTATGTAATGTATACTATGAGGTAAAGTGTCTCTCTCAATCCAAAAAGGATATGAAAAGGGTATAACATGGTATCCTTAATATCCACAAGAATTTTAAGATCCTTGATAAATCCCTACTACTCACAATATGCAAAGAATCATGATGTATTCATCCTATAGCCAGCCTATCCAGATTTCTCATTATGTGATTATGTTATGATGGGAGAGGGAATATTATGCATTGTAAGTTTATCTTATAAATGAAGGTTTATTTTATATAAGTGGATTAAATGTCCATGGAGGTATATTATTAAATCATAAAACTTAGTTTTAAGACCTCTACATAGTCTGATAGTCACCTATAGTATTGTGTATGGTCTTTACTTAAAAGTAAATGAGACTTGAAAATTCCATTGATGAGTTTGAAGAAAATTTTATATAATGAGCTCATCTAGTTTGATTTTTATTATTCAAGAAACATAAGATGATGAAAAAAACAATTTCCAAATGATAATCTTAATGCTCAAATATAAGAAATGGGCACCTATAGGTTGCTAGTGGAATAGACTAACATCATACCTAAGGAAAGGGCATAGTATGTGTGAAATATCCTTGAGTATAACTTGAGACTAAAAATGAATAAAAGTACATTAATATATTTACTGATATTAAATATGCCCTTGATACCAAAGTATGCAGTCAAGACTGCCCTAAATAACTACATATAGGCTACATAAGGAGAAGCTAGTCTTAAGCTTGAGCAAGACCTGATAATATGGTGAAGAGATATTGAGGTCTATCTCAATCAAACAATAATTTCATAAGTTAATGTTGAAACTAAATAATAACATGAAAGTATTGATTAAACTAGGTTTCAATACCCCTACACACAATCAACATATGAACTACAAGTTTGCCTACTATGACTATTTTGCTTAATTAAGGAATGAGTGAAGACTGTGAATAGGTTTGAAAGAGTTGAAGTTGGTAAGTAGTCTTAGATTGTCATTAATTTATAATTTAAACCATAAAAATCTATTTTAAAATATTTTAATGAAGATGAGACTCTGCTTAGGCCTATAGGCTTAGTTCACACATAGGCAGACCTAGCTAGTCATGAGAGAGATGTTGTTTTTAGGGTTTCATAGGCACAATTACACTTTGATATTTGGTAAAAATGGTATTCGTGAGTTTTAAAATCAATACAAAGTAATTTTAAATACACATAGGTAGTGGATATACCCATTATTTTATCTCAGGCCTTGCCCATTCCATTGGCAACGGGCAGTCATGAGACCAAGGGGTCCATTTGATCTCAAAAGCACAAAAAAGGTATGAAAAACATCATGGAGGGACCTTGATTTATTAAATACATATTTAAAATTTCTCCATACACTTTTTTTAGGCACTAAAATTCAATATTTAATCCAAGTGCCCTTGAGGGCTAGCAAAAAGATGACAGGCCTAAACCCAAAGTCCCTGACTAGTACACCAAATGCATATATAAGAGTTATGAGGAATTATAATGTATGTATAATCATGGAAATTATTTTTTTATATGTTTATGAACATATCATAGTATTTATAATGATTTTTGAGGTCCAAAACTCAAATTTGACCTCTCTCGAGTTTAAAGAGAGCTAAGCCTACCACCTGAGGAACAACTTCATATACTCACACCACCTCTCACACATTGAACTTTAATATGATACATATGGAATATTTTGGGAGGCTAGTAAAGAATCTTTTTAAAGTTTAAGGAGTTAAATTGGTTTTCTATTCTTTATGAACAATGGTTAAGACCCCAAACAGGTCTTAAACCCTTCTAAAACCCTGATTGTGACCAATCAAGAATAATGGACCTAAAATGCACACATAATTCCATGTTTTTATCTTAAAACCTTTTTTATATTTTTTAAGACTCAAATTAGGTTATAAACATGTATTTTTATGCTGATGTCACTTGTACAAACTATATTAAATACCTTATTTTACATGTTTTTTAATGTTTTGTAGGTGTTCTAAGAAAGGGAGCACTTACCAATAATCAGATGATGTAATTTATAATTTATCATAACTATTAAAGACAAAAAATTTCATGGTATATTATGGATGTGGTTTAACCAAGACCATTTTCCAAGGCATCCTCAAATAGGCTCAAAATGAGACTAGATGACAAGGTGATTTCTTGGTTTGCATACTTCCATAGGGTCTCAAGATCCAAAAATTGACATGGAGGGTTTTTATATCCTATGTAAATTTTATCACATGATTTTTGGTTATTTCACATGTGTTTAATCTCTGTAGATTAATCTTTCTATTTTCTAGGCATATGAGCGATAATTAAGCCTAATTGGATAAGAGAATGAAGGAAAAAAGAATAATAACACTTAGATTTAGCACATGAAATTTTGTGTGGAGATGTAAGGCGATAGAGGGTATTCAAAAATGTGGCTAGGTTTCCATGTCGATCCCTAAAATCATTTGTACAAGGATATTTATAGGTTTTTAAGGATTAAAAAATGGGTGTTAAAGCATACTATATGAGCAAAATTGAATCTTTTAGGATAATTGATTATTACAAATGATAAATTTCAGGTATTATGTAATGATTATAATCTATAAATGGTTTAAGTTTACCTGGAAAACTAAAAAAAAACCAATTTTATCTCTCTTATGCCACTTCTGTATAAGGAGTGAAGTGTTCAAAGTACTAAATGATGCATGAAAACATTTCAAATGGATTTATTAATGTTTATTTCTCCCTTCCATTCCTAATTAATTTTGAATAAGTAATTATGTGGTTATAATAAGGTTTCAAAGGTGTAAAATGTCTTTAAGACTCCTAAGAGGACCTTTCCCTCTAATGCCTAGTCAAAAGACAAAGTTAAACAAGCATTAAAGACTCCTAACAATGTCAACTAGGTAGAGATACCTCATCAATGAGGATAATACTAATTAAAATTAAGAATTAAATGGGAATTTAAGACATATTTTAAATAAAGGACTTTTTCTAGTTAAGAGAGGCATTCAACCAAGAATATAGGGTTCTTTGGCAAGGATTTAGGCATTGTTATTGGTCAAACTCCATGAATCAAGGATGATGACCTCTTCAAGACTTTTAATTTTTATAATAAAATTAAACATGAAACCATACATCAATTTTTTATAAGGAATAAAATATAATAATAAGGAAGTTCTATGTTAGAGTTTGAAAAGGGCCTAGTTAAGTTTTCATCTCCTAGTTTTAAGGATTTACTTTGTATTTATCTCTCCGTTCTCATTCTCACTATATGTAAACCTATGTTTTGATTTTTAAATAATACTTAACTTAATTTTTTTCAATTAAATACTAATAATAACATTTGTACTTTCCTATTTTTAATGAATATGACTGAATTCATACTTCTTTAAACCTTGTGTTTAGTGAATGCTAATGGTTAGTTGATAAATGTCAATGATAGTTTATGCTTCCTCTCATATTTTAATTTAATATTTACATATTTTTAGGAGTTATTTCATCATTAAATGTTTCATATTATGATTGAAAAATATTTTATGTTTGGTAAGTGTGAGCTTTCCTTAGTGTCTTTGACAGACCTATTGATTAGCTACCTTAGATCATCCATCAAATTGAGCCTCTATGTGAAACATTGATGTTTGGGAACTTCATTTTAAGAATTTAAATCAGGTACATGTTATTATTAATCCTTATTATTTCATATTACAAAATTGGAGTACACATTTTCGTGTATCCCCTCAGTTAGATAGGTTTTCCTTTTAGTTTACCTTCTTCTCTTTTCCCTTGCAAGCTAGTAGTGTAGACTAGAGATCCTAAATAATACATAAAGGGGAGATAGACTTTAAAATATAGAGATTAAATCCATATATTAGGCCACAAATATCCTAGGATTATCTCCATGTTACTTCAAACTGTGAAGGCTTGAAACTACCTTCACAAGGGTGCAAGTCAAGTAGTTAATAATACCTCAACTAACTATATCGACCATATTAATATAGTTTAGTCATGTCATATTGTATTATATAGTATCAACCAATTTTATACCATACAGTCAAAATTATCCAATTTTACTCAAGATTTGAAGATTACATTGGATGTTAAATCCACTACTATTGGAAAAAACCACTCAAAATTTGATAGCAAAGGTAAAAAGATTATAAATACTAAGGTAGACGTCAAATATTATGGACCATTACCTATTATTCCTAGTGAAAAATCTATTTTATAATTATTTCATGCCAGAGAGCCTCAAATTCCCTATGAACATCATAAGATTTAAGAAAATGGTTTCTTACTTTATTAATTTTGTTGCTAGTTCTGACCCTAAGACTAATCTCACTTCTAACCTTATTTCTATTCCATATAATTTTTAAGATATAAATTCAATGTCAAATAAAATAATGTAGTTAAGGTTAGTAAAAATAAGAATGCTAAGTTTATTATTATCTCTAAGGAGATTCACCTCGAAGAGAAAGACAACTACAATCTATTTTTAGATAGATATCATGAAGTCCTTGCTTGATCATATGAGGACTTATGTAGCATGGACCCTAACATAGTTTTCCATAACATAGTGACATATCTAAATACAAAATTTGTACTCTAAAAGAAATAGAAAATCCATTTTATGGTTTCCACATTATATCACAAAGAATTTATCATGTTTCTTGATGCTATGTTCATCCAACCTATATATTATTATGAATTGGTATCTAACATAGTAACCATGTGTATGAAATTCACTTTGGTCATTTGTATCTGTACTAAATTTCATAATCTCAACTTAGCATGTTCAAAAGACAAATTTGCTTTACCTTAAATCAATGTTATTGTTAATTCCACAAGCAGCTATGAGATGTTTTCCCTTGTGGATAGCTTTTTAGGATACAATTATATTCACATTTCTCCCAAGGATAAACATAAAACTAACTTTACTACCAAGTGGGGAACTTATTAATATGTTAAGATTCCTTTTGACCTTAAAATGATGAACTAAATTATTGACATGCAATGACCCATGTATTCCATGATATTACCCAAAAAATAGTTGAAACCTATTTGGATGACCTTATATCCAAATCAAGTCATCCTAAAAACCATATTCATGACCTAGATATCATATCAAATCCCTTTATTGAATACAAAGTTAAGTATATAATTAATTTACAAAGTTAAGGTAGGTATTTATCAAACATATGCATATTTACAATAGATGCATGGTTACATTATTTTAAAATAATACAAATGATATATATAGAGGAGTATACATAAGTTATGATTTAATAATAAAAATAAAAATAAAATACTATTAGGAAAAGAGTTGATTAATATCGTTATGCATAGAATTTAATAATCTTTGAGTGAAGTGTTTTAAAATATATTGTGAAGCAAGGAATACACTTTATATTAATTAATAATGGACACACACACACACACACACACACACACACACACACACACACACACACACACACACACACACACACACACACACACACACACACACACACACACACACACACACACACACACACACACACACACACACACACACACACACACATATAATTATGTATGTATGCACACACATACATATAATTATGTGTGTGTGTGTGTGTGTGTGTGTGTGTGTGTGTGTGTGTGTGTGTGTGTGTGTGTGTGTGTGTGTGTGTGTGTGTGTGTGTGTGTGTGTGTGTTGTGTGTGTGTGTGTGTGTGTGTGTGTGTGTGTGTGTGTGTGTGTGTGTGTGTGTGTGTGTGTGTGTGTGTGTGTGTGTGTGTGTGTGTGTGTGTACACACATGTGCACGTGCACGCGCACACACACACACATGAGAATAGATATAAGGAATGAGTGATAGCTATTTTGGTTTAGAAGTTATGTATGGTATATTCCAGATCATGTGTTTAACTCATTATATAGGATTAATGAAAAAGGAATTATAATAAGCATATAATTTTGTCTTCACTATATGTATTGTAAGGTTAAGTTTTATGGTTATGATGTGGGGTATAGTTAGATATGATTGTGATTGGTATCTGAGTGTAATATGGAAATGAATTAATATAATGTATTAATTATGTTAGAATGGAAATAACTTAATGTATGTGCAATATAATAATATGTAAAGGATACCTAATATATAATTAATAAATAGTACATATACAATAAGGAGTGTAAAAGCCTGATACATCCCATTTTAATATAATGCAAACATGGAGTGAAGTGTAGAATAAGAAAATGAAATAAAGAGTGTAACTGTGAAGTAGAAGCACTAATGAAATTCATTACTTATTTGAGTTATTGTATATATTAATATGGTACATAAGTGTATAATTATCTAGGATATTATATTGAGCATCTAAGATGATTTTCTAGTTGGATTGAACTACTATAATGAACTTGAGAAGCATATCTTTATTAACTCCTTCCTCAAGATTGAATGAAATTATGTATTCAATTACTAGATAGATGAGTTAAAATAAAGATCAATTATAATATTTGGTTTTGTGATGATTGAATGTTGATGGTTGACCTACATTAGTATGTGTTGATGATGAATGAATTTATTTTGTTTGACTTCCTAGTGCTCAATGATATGGTAGATATATATATTTGGATAGCTAGTGTTGAGTTTGCCATGGGACTATTATAGGGTTTATATATTTAGTAGAGGTAGTGATATTGTGGTTTTAATGTTAAACACCAAGATTATATATGTTGTCTTAGTCAAGTGAACTACAACTAACCCTAATTCTATGTGTGAAGGGATCATCACAGATATGTAGGTAGCTTAGCAAGTGGGTGTGAGCTTAGAAAACTAGCCCTTAGAGGATCCCCTTTATGTAGTTATTATCAACTAATTAGAGGATTTTCATGGAGATAATTCTAAGAGAACTATTAGAGTGCTTGTTTTAGAAACAACATTATAGTGTTCTCCTCCTCCTATGTGTTCCTTGTTATTTATCACTATATGGTATACTCAAATGTATTGTTATTTTGGGGTAGTGACCCTCATTGATTATTTGGTAATTGATTTCATTTTCTATTATCATGACCATGTTCACCATTAGAGACCTAATTAAGAGATAGCGCTTCTTCAATCATCGTAACCAAATGATTATTAATATTTTGGGTTTTTTGGACCAATGAAATATGGGTTATTTGTCACATCAAACTCTTATTTGTCTGATAATGTGAAACATTTTTGGTTAATAATGCATGACTTGTGGCATATAATTTTTTTGATTAATGACTTTTATATGTGTCATTCCTTTGAGTAAGTGATGATATCTTAGTAGATCATTTGTGTGACGTGTCAAAATTCTTGGTTGGCTTAAATCACCAACACCTTTGATGTTTATGACTCATAAATGAAGACATCACAAATGTAAGAACTAAATTTGAGCCTAATTCCATGGAGTGGATATATAGTCTACCCAAGTTATGGTGGGGTCATTTGGTCTAGGTTCTTAGGCTAGGTTAGGGTGCTTCATTGGAATCCTTTGTTTGGGCTTGTATGATATTGTTTGAATTATATATATATATATATATATGAATGAATGAATCATTCACTAGATATTTATGTGTCATACTCCTCTGTAACGTTGAAATTATTACACAATAGTTTAACCAATAAGTTATTGTAATTAAGAATAATTGAATTGATTTTTGGATAGAAATTTTTGGCATGACAATTTTATTGAGTTTAGGTAGAATTAGGAGTTTTAAATTTAAAAAATTATATCATTCTTTCTATGAATACAATAATTAATCCATGATATTTCATAGATTTTTGGCATAGTCTAGTTTATGATTTTTTTTTTTGGAGGCTTAGGTAACATTAATTATGCATAAAAGTTATAAAACAAGAATATCCTCTTTAAGTCATATATAGGAAGAAGGTAATAACAACATGCAAATCTAAATTTTCACATTTCTATGCAAAACTAAATATTTTTAGTGAAATAATATTTGATTTCAATTTCATCAATTATTATGCATTACAATGTCATTTGAGATGTATTTTTCTTTCTTATTTCTCTTTTGATGAGAATTACTATGAGGCAATAAGCATGAAAACTCATAAATTTTTCATAAGAATTATTTACATATATTTTCACAATAATTACAACTAAATATTACATTATAATTGATTTCAAACTAGTTAAGAACATTTTTAAAAATAATTACAAAAGAATTGAAATAAAAAATATGCAAGTATGCTCCATATACAACCCATAAGGCCAACCGAAGGAGGATCTCACCTACCATCCATTTTCCAAGCACCCCCAACCTTGGAATAATATCTTTGAGCATAGTGAACATCAAAGGCATGAGGTAAGTTAATGTTATCAAGATGGAATTTAGTTGGTGATATAACACTCAAGTAGGATATTAAACTAGAAGGCTATATGACATCTTGTATTAGGTAATTATATCAACCAAAAAAATCATACAAGAACATCAAAATCATCATTTCGAAACAAATAATATAAAAGGCATCCATAAGAACATTCCAACATGATAAGGCTCTCTGAGGGTGAAATAGAATGTGGGTATGCATCCCTCTTATCATACCACTTATATTTTATATGGGAGGAACTTAGCCCAATTAACCATGCCAAAGAACGACATAGGAACCTTGTTCTACTAGCCAAAACCAATACACAAAAAGAAAAAAATAAGACAAGTAATTTAAGCCCAAATGGGTAGCCTAATGACATAAAAATGAATTACTAAATGGATTTAAAAAATCAAAAATCAAAAAAGGAGGGATGGTGCATCTCAAAATCCCAAGTGGGAAATTAAATCCACATCATGGTTATGGGCACAATTGTGGAAAACAAAGATGAAAATAGTGTAGTCCAAGTGGCCCTACACCTCGTGAAAATAAGAAAACAAATAAGAAAAGATTTTCTTTCAAATTAATAACATTAAGAAAATAATACAAAATAATATGGAAGCTTATGTCATTTTATTTATTTGGTTCAACACAATATAATTCCTTTTCAAATTATTTGGATGGTTAACTTCATCATGAGGCAATATCTCTTCCTTATTCCCTTAGCTTCTCATTATATTATTTATCTTTCCTCCCACTTCTCAAATTGAAAATATCCAAAAAATTCCTTCCAAGGAAAGATTTCCTTATATAGGAAAAAGAATCACATCTATTTTCAAGTGGTAATGTGACATGTGTCCCTTCCCATTCTTTAGATATTGGTTAAAAATTCCACACAAACACTAACTCCTCTTACAATCCCATGTGGGAAAGTAAGGTAATTCTATGCCTCTTCATTGTGTATGTAATAAAAATTGAAGCTAATCTATAAATAAATACTAACTCAAAAAAGATAAAAAACTAGATATACCACTTTTATACACTTAGATAATTGGGGTCATGACCAACATGGATCTATTAAACCTACCTAAGTGATCTCTTATCACATGATTTGGTTAAAGAGTGTTTTAAAGCATCTAGTCAAGCAACACCACACAATAACCCTTGCTATGTCTATAATGTAATAATAAGTAAATATAATCTAGTGCTCACTAAAGCTTGTGGGATAAATGGGGGATAAACATAAACAATAAACATGGAAAGTAAAATTCTACTAAAGTCAGTTTAGAGTTAAACCTAAGTAAGGAGAGATAATGTATTCATTAACCATTACTTTTGAAAATATATCTACCAAAATAGAGGAGTAAGATTTAGGAATACTTACCTTGAAGATTAACCCATCAAGACTTAACCTCTCCATTAGACAATGGTGCTTTACAAGAGGTTCTTTTGTATTTTTGAAGAAGCTAAGGATGGAAAACGGACTATAGTCTAGCCAAGGACCTCCTATTAAATCTCAAGATTTTACAAGATAAAATTTATCCTCCAAATATGAAACCGTAAGTAACAACTCAAGTGCAATGGCAAAAATGTAGACTATAAAGAAGTACAAAATGAAATGTTCTCTATATTGGAAATGAAGTGAAAGGGGGTATATATAACTTTGAATTGACCCTAAGACCTTTCATAATTTTAGTTGATACAGTTAGCCCAATCAACCTTGTTAGGTGATAAATAAATTCATTAGGCCTAAAACTAAGTTTATTTTGGCCCACTCAATCCTGTAACATGTGCTACTCCCAAAACAAGGCTGACCCAATTGACTACATTCGATGTATGGTAAAAATGGGTTTTGATTAGGTAGGGGATATTTGAGGTGGTGAATTTCTTAGAGAATAGTGTGAGTGAGGTGTAAAGGCTTACAAAAATTTATAGGAGGGACTTATATTGGTTTTAGGTGGTGTTAAAGGGGACAAAAATCTTACAAAGCACCAAAGTTCTGCTCACCCTTTTTTTAGTACACCCTTTAAGGTATGAACTCATAGAGATTAAGACTCGATAGGTTATTATAAGAGAAAAATCATTAGTATTTGATATAGTTTTAAAATGTTGTGTTTATACATATACCCCACTCGAATCTCATCATGTCACATAGTTGTAACATGGGATGGTGCTTTAGGAAAAGAACATAGCAACACATGAAAATGAGTTAAATAAAAATGAAATAATTAAATTAATACTAAAATGAAATTAAAGTTATTGAAAATACCTTATACATACCTTGACTTCCTTTATGATAAATGATTGCATGCAAACATCCTAGTCTTGATCGTGGAGGGTACAATACCTACATTTGAGAAACCCTGGGAATTGATTAAATTACTTATAAAATTTGGCAAACTAAGATTATTAAGTCTAGCTTAGAACCAAAATTTCAAGCATGTAAATGACAAAATGATGACATATGAATGTATAACATACTAAATCATGTTGGGAAGCATGTAAAACATTAATGAAAAAAGGAATATAAAACATACTAAACATAAATGATTAAAAGGAATGTAAAACATACTAAATATTGTTGGGAAACATGTAAAATATAAGTGATAAAAATAAATTTAGAACATACTAAATCACATTGGGAATCATGTAAATAATAAGTGACTAAAAAGGAATGTAGAGCATACTAACTCATGTTGGCAAGCATGTAAAACATAAATGAAAAATTAAATATCATTGCAAGAAAACTCTATAAAAGATATGAAAGTAAGTTAAATATAAATTTATGTAAGATAAGAATGTCAAATCAAACATAAAGAAAGCCTAAATGACTAAAAATGAAAAGTAAGTCAAGACATAGTACAAATATTTTAAATGAATATGAAGAAAGAATAAATAACTAAACATAAGAATGTAAATCAAGATGTAATAAAATCATGTCAAATCACACATAAATAAAGAATGTAAGCATGAAAAATTTTCTTTATAAGATAAGTGAAGTCCAAAAAAATCAAACAATAACACTATGGGTAGATTAAAATCAAAATCCCTAAAGAATGACTATTTAAACTTAATATTTTTTCTAGGATACAATCTAAGAAATCACAACTAACTAATGACATGACTAGTATGACAATGAGATGACATGGAAATAAAATATGAAGGGGTGTTTGTGAATAAGGATTTATCCTATCTAAGATATTATAATGTAACTCATAAACTATAAACCAAGAGGTGTAAGAAGGTAGATGTGATCAAGTATGTGATAAGTTAAAATTGATATCCATAAATGGGATAGTGGGAATAATGATGTAAATAAGGGAATGTGAGGCACCACATGGGTGATGTGAACATCCTTAACAAGAATTAGACACACTATACAAATGAGAAAGGATAAAAACTATCAACAAAAATGACTTAGGATACTTTGACTAATGAACACAAAGTTTGGACTAACAATTGAAGTGCATAGATCATCCCATGAAGTCTATATGCATGAAAATTAAAATGTACTTACCTTCCCATAATGTGTTACCCATTCCTCAATACCCCTTATAGATATGTAGGTCTACTAAAAATATTGGGTACTTACGTGAGAAATTAGGTGATATAATGAAATATCCTACCCCATTATATATGCCTACTATACCACAATGGACCTTAGCTCTATCATGAGTCAAACTATGTAGTTTGAGCCTTAACTAAGGAGATATTCCAAATAAAGATCATGTCTTTTGGTGTGATATGAATTTTAAGATTATTTTTGTGTTTTGATGATTGCCTTTTGTTTCTTTTATGATTTGGATTTTAAATCTTTTGGATTTCATATTCCTCATCCATGCAGATTCAAAAAACCAATCATGAGTAAAATAGGTGATGAACACAAGAGAGATTAAACTTGGTCACTAGAGAAAATGACCTAAAGACTAAGGTGTCTAAAGACTCCTATAATTGACCACAATTAAGTGTGTAATATAAAAATTGACCTATGTGTGCCTTGAATGAAAGGAAATAAGGTAAATATGGGGATTATGAGAGATATGTCCATGTAATAAATGATAAAATAATAAAAATGATGGAATGCTTGTAGATGATCATAAGGAGGTAAAAAATAGTGCTATGAAAGGGATGGAATTATGCTATGAAATTCATGTCACTATAGAATCCATACTAACCTACAAGGTATTTAGAATAAACACTAAAAAAATTAGTAATCATCCAAAAATAGGGGGAAATAAAATGGTCATCCCAAAATAAGGGGGAAGTAAATGATCATCCCAAGAAAGGAAGTAAATTAGGTTCAAATAATCATAAATATAATAAGGCAAAAAAATGACATAAATAGTTAAAATGATATCTAATAACCACAAAAGAAATAAAGGCCAATTGTCATAAAATTAAGTAACCAAAAAGGAAACAATGGTGTTAGTAAACTATTTTTGTGAGGAATACTTGGTCTTGTCCAAGGTATTAAACTGCAACTCAGAAACTATAAAGTGAAATAAAACCAAAGAACCCAAAGGAAATAATGGTGTAAGTAAAATGAAACTAAATGAAATAAATTGCACAAAAATAAAGAAACATGAGATAGACATAATAATAAAAATATATGATAATGTCTATATCAAAGGTGAGGATGCAAAATATAAACCTATCTGTCTCAAAAGGTTTCTTGAAGTTGAATTTTTTATTATGTAATTTAGAAGAATACTGGATATCATAGGATACCCTAAAGGGTAATTTAATGTAGGTATGGGCATCAAAATATGCCCTAAAATATTAAATTACATGTGGATGGGCATCTCATGATGCCCCAACATGTCATATGAAATGAGGTAAAATTGAGTTATTAGAAAGAACTACATTAAATTGATGTGTGTAGCTTAAAATAGGTAACTGTGTTGATATGTTAGATTTTGAGGATGTTGAAACTAAAATGGGATGTGTAAGAAAGGTATGAATAGGTCTATAAGGCAAAGGAGGACCATGTATAATGTATTTTAGAGTGGGAATTGGAACTAGGTGTTCCTTTGGTTCATGTTACGTAGGAATTTGTGTTGAGATGGATGCAACCACCTATTTGAAGTTGCTCATGTTATCTCTCTTTTCCTTATTGGTGTAGGATAAGGATCAACTATGTTTTTGACAACATTAGTGAATGAGGTAAAATTATAGGGTGATTTTTATTATCATTAGGTAGGTGATGTTGATGTGATTATGATTATTTAGATTGGATTTTAGAGGTTTGAAGATAGTCTCGACAACATTGTTGTGTAAGAGTATATAGAAAAAGTGGGCCAAACAAGGAAAAAATAATAAATTGGTGAATATAATGACGAGTCTCATTAGAGTGACCTATTTTAGCATTCCACCAATAAAACTTATCGAGATTGTACCATTTTGGAGGAGGTTAGGAAGGATCAAAACTCATGGGTTTAAAGGGTAGCAATTTATTCTTAAATTATTCTATACTCAAGGGAGGGTGGGCTCAATTAAAATTAGTTGAATTGGATTATCCCTTTTTATTTAAGGAGGCTTATAAGAATCAATTATGTGATAAAATTATTACAAAGGTTCCTTAGTATCTGCTTGAGGTGATTCAAATTGAGTCATAAGAAAGTCTTATCTTTTTTCTTGGTCTAAGTCATCTTATAAAGTTCTAGGGGAAAACATTAAAACTTTGTAATTAAGAGGAGCTTTAAGATAATTAATAAATAGTTTTAAAAAAGTATCAGCATTCATGTTATGGTCCACTTTTTGAGCTATATACATCCATCATTTGATGAAAGTGTGAGAAGATTCATTAGGAAGTTACTTGGCATTAATGAAATGGATAAAGTAATTTTTAGGAAAGTCATTATGTTGAAATTCCTTTACTAGATCATTGACTAAATTCATTATGTTGATATAATTCTTTGAGATAGCTCAAAATTCCCTTGAAAATCTTTCCAAGAGTCTATAGTAATTTTTTCAAAATCTACAACATCGCCTATTGAAGTCTATATCACTCGTTGATGGATTCTATAGTTAGGACTAGTGAAGTTTGTAGCTATGCCAAAATGTTGGATATTATACCAGAATATTATTCTAAGGATATGGGATCATACCATATATATATATATATATATATATATATATATATATATATATATATATATATATATATATATATATATATATATATATGTACACTTTCCCTTTATATATTGTATATAGATATAGGATTATATTTGTAAACAATATCTTGTAAATCTAAGGCAATGTAAGAATCGGTAATAGAATTTGAAATGTGGTTACAAGTATAGTGACTTTCCCAAAAATCATGTGGATATTTTGTGGTAATGCATATTTACTATTCTAGTAGTTAATCTAATCATATCAAAATAAATCTTATTATAATAATTAGTGGTTACCAGATATTTAGAAAGTTGGTAGATTTCTAGTTGAATAAAATATAGAACCCTGTCTCATCATAAGTGTTAGATTTTGGAATAATAGAAGTGAAGTCTATGAATAAAAAAATATATTGTGAATATAGAGTTTTGATTCTCATTAATTAGTTAATTTTATTTCATTTAATAAGAAATGAGTTATTTTCCTCCTGATCCAAAGGTGAACAAGGGCCATTCACTTGAGGAGTCAGGATGTGTGTATGGTATTTATGCATTACTTTTTGTTAATTCCAATTGTATTAAAACATTTATATTATGTGTGGATTATTAACATGTAGGTATTAAATTTATTAATGTGTGTCTTATCATTTGATGTAGTGTTGACCCCTTTCCTTTAAAAGCATATTCATAGATAAATTCAATTCAATTCTACAATCCTAGTGTTAAGTGTGTTTTTACACATTCAGATTTCAGTATGTTTTCATTTATCAGCATTGAGTGTTTATTATCATCAAGTGTGTTTCATTTGAATTTATATTGATATTTATATAAGAGTTTTTTCTTTATAGTTTATTAAATAATATTTTATATTAAAGACTTAGAATATATCACTTCACCAAAAACCCCCAAAACACATAATTGTTAGCTAGATATTAAAAGCACATTATTGCAAATATATTTGGACATTGGCCTTATTAAAAAATGATATCAACTATAGTTGATTAAATTAAGGGGTAACAATGATACCCATCATTTTTTTCATTATTTTTTGGGACTTATTTTAAAGTGATAGTAAGGTGAAAAGCATAAACTAGCAGTAATCATAAAAACCAACTTCCTTAAATATTAAATAAAAATATGAGCATATAAAAGACTCTTAAGGAAGATTCATTCAAAAATTTCCTTAGTAGGACATTTCAACTAGCCATAGAATATAGGCATTAGTACATAAACTTGAAGATCTAAGAAAATGGGTTGGAGAAACATTTTCACCTGCTAGGGAAAAACTAGACCTATTGGATCCTTTCTATCAATCTCCTAAAGAAGTAACACTGCATAAATAAGATAATATGGAAGACATTTAATCTCAATCAAATATCCTTCCATCCAACCTTGATGAACCTCTACTTTCCCCTAGAACATTTTATAACATTAACTTGAGATAAATGGGGGACAATCACAAAAATGTAGAAAATCTTCAAGGAAATAGGAATAACCCTCCTAGAAAAACCTTTGCCAATCTCATTGTTCTAGATGAGGATGACATAATGACCATTAAAAAAACTTATCCATCTAATTTTCCTACCTTTATAGGTCAATCTATGAAAGACCCTAACCAATTTCTCTTTGAATTCAAAATTTAATGTTAGATTTATGATTACAAAATTGATAATCAAAGGTTAAAACTCTTTCCTTCTACACTAAAATAAGGAGAAATGATATGGTTTATGGGCTTGTTCCCAAACTCCATCCACTCATGGGAAGACATGAAAACTATGTTCTTAGACAAATATCAAGATTAATATAGGGTGAGGGATAAGAAGGAAGAATTTTAAAATATCAAACAAAATGAAAATGAAAACCTAGAATATTACCTTGACTAATTTTTATTTTCCCACAAAATATGTGGATATGAACTAGATAAAGAGGATTGTAAAATAGTCTTTTAAAATTACTTGAGGATGATGCTAGGTATTCCATGAACCTAATGGGAAAAGGAGACATCCTTAAGCTGACTTTCCTTTAAATCACTCAATTATATAGAAATTATTCAATGACAAAGCCTAGCATTAGAAAGACAAGAGTGGGAAAAGGAGGAAATGATGTGAGTTAGTTAATGTAAGAATTCTCAAACCTTAATATAGACATATTAGTCCATTTTAATACCACATTAGATGGCTTATAGGCTAAACCTAATAATGACATTGAACCCTTGGCTATGTATTATCCTAAGTGCAGAATAAAGCATGCTCTTAGAGATTATCCTTTAGATAGGATTGATATGTGCTTGATCTATGATACAAATGAGCATGACACCAAAAATTAATCACTTCTTCCTACCCTAAAGAATCAATTAAAACAAAGTACATATATTATATAATAATTAAATTTCATTCAAAGACAAGGGAATCAATTCTCATAGAATCAAAATCAATTTGGTCTAAGAATTACTTTCACCCCATGGACAACACCTCCATATGTTTGGGGATAAGCACCACCATCATGGGGCAATCAATAATGGATACCATAACCATGGGTGATGCCTCAACCCCTCCAAAAACCTTATATGCCCCAACCTCATCCACATCCATGGGTGAATCAACATTGAAATCTCTATCCAAACTTTAATCAATAATAGATAAGATATCCACATCAACAAGCCTTAATGGCCCCTCTAGGCACTCAAACACCTCTAGCAGAGAAAGTAAATCAGCCCCAATTACCTACCTAACTTGTGGCTAATACAAATAATATGTAGGAAGATCTTATTTATGTGAATGAATAAGGTGAGACTATGGTAATTGATCCTATCAAGTGTGTAGACATATATCTTAGGTCAGGAAAAAATATACAATAACCTCAAATTACCATTATATATATTTCTAATGTAAAACAAAGTCAACCCACACAACCAACCAAGGAAAAAAAGTTGGAAGAAAAACCTAAAAAATAGAAGAAATTGCCATAACTCCACCTATTCCTTTCCCGAAAAGACTAGAAGAAGTTGTGGACAAAAGAGAATCTAATTTATTTCATGAGTTAATCAAACTCAACATAAAAATCCAATTATTTTAAGCCATTAGGGACATTCCATAACTCTACCAAGTTATCAAGAGTTTGTGTATTAAGACACCTGGCAGAAAAAGGCAAATTCTCAAGACTATACAAGTGGATGGA
This sequence comes from Torreya grandis, assembly GCA_037957365.1. Classification (NCBI taxonomy): domain Eukaryota; kingdom Viridiplantae; phylum Streptophyta; class Pinopsida; order Cupressales; family Taxaceae; genus Torreya; species Torreya grandis. The sequence goes on from JARHVA010002173.1 coordinate 1,003,191, forward strand.
AAACTTGTTGACTTGTTAGTAGGTAAATTTATTCCACCTAAGTATGAAGATATAAGAAGTCTTGTCATTTTTGTGACTATTGGAAGAAATTAGATACCTAATGTATTGGTATATTTAGGATTTAATATTAATGTGATGAATACTGACACCTTGAAATCTCTATCTCTTACAAGGGTACAACCTAGTTCCACAATCCTGTAAATGGCATATCAATCCACTACTAAACCAAAAGGTACTATAGAGGATGTTGTATTAACTATAAAATATTGGGAATACCCAGTTGATTTTATTATTCTCTAGTCTAAAACTAAAAAACTCAAATATCCATTGATACTACGAAGGCTTTAGTTATCAACTATATCATCTTTAATCAATTACAATTTAGGGAATATGACTATATAAAATGGCCTTAAAGCCAAATGTACCTCTCTATACCCACCTTAAAACTATTAGTTGACCATTATAAGTAATTATGGGTAGATGAACTTGAACCAAAACATGATAGTATTTCCTCCTTAGCAATCATCACAATTACAGATCATTTATAAGAAATAGAGAATGAGTTAACAAGGAGTATAGGGGACACTACGAACCTTAATAGTCTAGCTATGAACTTTGATAGTCCAACTATGGACTTTGTCAGTCCAGTTATAAACTATAGCAACCAAACTCATATGGTAAATACTCCTTCCCTATTGACCAACCATCTAGTTCATCTTCTTCTAGTAATATATATATTAGCATATAGATATACAATAAAGTATTATGTAATGGGCACAAGAGGGCCAAGATATTTTCTTAACAACCTTTCATTATCCATTAGCTAAAGTAATTATTTTAGGAGAAAGATTTTTAAAAGATTCTACTTCATTTCACATGTTGTTTTCACACCTCTGTCCTTTCAACTCCAAATAAGTGAGTTCAAGCAAGTAGACTCCACCTATCCAAGTACTAAGCAAATAGTTGTAGCACCAAGAAAATTTCTCAACATAAATAGTTGGTTGAAAAATGATCAGGAGGTGAAAGTATTTGATGTATTTAAAAGTCATATAAAATATTTTGCATAGGATTATATGGATATTAAATGGATCCATCCTATTTTGTGTATCCATCATATCTACACAAAAAAAATCAAACTAGTTAGACAACCCCATATAAAGATTAACCCTACATTGAGAGATATTGTGAAAACTAAAGTTGAAAAGTTGATGGAAGTAAGACTCATTTATCATATCTCTAATAGCCAATAGGTCTCCCTTTTTAGTTATTTTTCCCAAAAATAATGGTAGATGGAGAGTTTGTATAGACTACATGGAACTTAATAAAGCCACTATGAGGGAATATTTATTTTTTCCTTTTATTGATCAGGTACTTGATAATCTATTAGTAAAGAAATACTTTTCTTTCTTGTATGGATTTAGTGGGTACAATCAAATAAGGGTGGAACTTGAAGATCAAGATAGAACAACTTTCACTTCTCCATAAGGGACATTTGTTTATAGATTATTACCTTTTAGCCTATGCAATGCACCTTCCACTTTCCAATGAGTCATCTTAGCCATATTTTCTAATTTGACCAATGTTGCATATAAGACTACAGGGATGAATCCTTTGGTGAGGCTTTTAATAAATCTGAACAAGGTATTGATTAGGTGTAAGGATCATAAATTATCCTTAAGTCATGAAAAGTGTATGATCATGGTAGAAAAGGGCATAGTTCTAGGGTACCATAATTTTGGTAAGGGAATCCAAGTAGATCTTAAGAAAATAGAGGTCATTTTTAACCTCCCTAGCCCTCAAAACCAAACTAACATTAATATTTTCCTAGGCCATGTAAGCTATTATAGACATTTTATAGAGGATTTTAGAAAAATTATTGCTCCTAGGTTTTCCTTGCTAACAAAGGATAGCGAATTTGTATAGAGCGTAGATTACCAATAAGCCTTTAAAATTATTAATGAAAAGTTGAGTTCTACCCTAGTACTAAGAGGCCCTAACTGGGAACAACCCATTCATATATACATATATATATATATATATATATATATATATATATATATATATATATATATTGATGCATCAAACCACTCTATCGTAAGATATAATTATGAGGGATAGATGTATGTTATAGATTATATCAACAAAAACCTAACCCCTATAGAAAGGAATTATACAAACACTGAAAAAGAGTTCCTTGCTAGTATTTATTCCATAAATAAATTTAGACATTATATCACTTCTTAAAAAGTCTTTGTTTACATTGATCATGTAGCCCTAAGATATTTAATGAACAAATCACTAGTATGAGGGAAAATTATAAGGTGAATATTGCTTTTATAGGAATTTGATATAAAAATTATTGACAAACCTAGTAAGTTTAATGTGGTTGTTGACTTTTTGTCTAGATTAAACACTATAGATGAAGAGGGACTAGTAGAGGAAAAATTTCTAAATGAACAACTATTTATTGTTTAAGTACAATCACCTTGGTTTTTTGATATATCAAAATTCATTATACTTGTAAAGAAAAGAAATGTTTATTCAAGGAAATTTCTTTCTTTAAATGGATTAATGGTATACTATTCAAATGTGGACCAGATCATATATGTTACACGTGTGTAAAGGAAAATGAAACCCATGATATCATTAGGGCTTGCCATGATGAGCCTAGAGGAGAACACTATTTAGTCAAAATAATAATGTAAAAGATCCTTGAAGTTTGTTACTATTGGCCATCTTTTCAGAAACAAGTGAACAGGTACATATGGTAATGTGGTATATGAAAAATAATGAGAAAACCTTCATTATCCTCTAAAATTTCCCTTCACTCTCAAGTGGTTTTAGAACCATTTGAGAAGTTGGGGATGGAATTTTTTAGACTCATTAATCCATCATCCCAAGTTAAGGAATACTTGTTGGTATGTACATATTATATGACCAAATGGGTTGAGGTACAAGCTCTTTCATTTACAAGATAAAAGGTAGTAGCTATTTTCTTATACTTAAAGATCATGAAAATATTTAGAGTACCCAAGGAGATAGTTTCTAACCAAGGACCTTAGTTTATGCCCAAGATGATCTAGGCATTCACATAACTCTATCAAGTTATCCATATAAAATATTGTCCCTATCTTCCAAAACAAAATGGACAGGTAGAGATTACAAATAGAGAGTTGGAAATTATTCTTACCAAAGTAGTTAGTAGTTTCAGAAAGGATTGGGTAGCCAAAGTTCCAAAATCATTATGGGTATACAACATAACTTAGAAAGCCATAACTAGTTTTTCATGATATGAATTGATATTTGGAAAGAGACCCCTACTTTATATTAAATTTTAATTTTAGACTCTAAAGATAATAGTGGAATTAGCAATTGATATAAATGAAACACAAAGAGAGATAATTTTTCAAATAAATGAGTTGGATGAGATGAGAGCAAAAACCTTATATGAAACATAATTATTTTAGAACCAAAGAAAATAATGGCATGATATGCACATCAAGGATAATAAGTTCAAAGGAGACTAGACACTTTTGTTTGATTCTAAATATTAACACTTCAAGAGAGATTTGAGTACCAAGTGGCTAGGCCCTTTCAAATAGAAAATATTTTTGATAATGGGTAATTACAATTCTTACCTATAGATGGAAATCAAAAGACTCTTTTAGTTTATGGACATAGGTTGAAGTTATATCAGAGACCTTCAAGCAAAGAAGAGTTAATTCAACAAGTACATAATTAATTGGGCTTGATGGAAGAACTTAAGTATTCCATGATAGCCAATCCTTGAGGATGATGAGACACCACTAAAGGGAGAGGAGGTAACTAGTGATGGTAAAAAAGGTATTAAAAAAGGTTAATATATATATATATATATAAGATTTAACAATGAAAATCCTTAGGGACATTATTAACAGTCATGGTCAGAGAATCAACTTGTTTGCTAGTCATGTACTACAAAATGATCCTTGACTAGAAAACCATTAATGCTGGATCAAGGGTAAAAGTAAAAAAATATATGAATTCAAAAAATAAAAATTACCAATTAACAATGATTGAGCATCCATAAAAAAGCAATAAATTTGATGTTGTATTTATTTATATCTACCTTTCCCTAACTCATGCAACTTGATTTTGTTAGAACATGTGACAAGTAAAAGAACAAAGACAACATCATGACTTAGTGAGGTATTGTATCATGTCGTTTTACTTGGAGTTAGTTTAAATTTCTTATTGATTCTATGTATGTTCATCCTTAAGGTAAGTTAATATGCCTCCAAATCTTGTACCCTAGAAGAGAGTGTTCAATGTTGGAACATTTCTAGGCATGTGGGTATGCTTATAGAGGAAACAAACCTCTATATTTAAAGGGCTAACTCCCTAAATATATCTCTACAAAACAACCTCTATCTAAACCATCTTGATATAAAGGAAAAGAGTTAGAAATTGCATAAAATGAAACCTACTCTAAGATTGGTGATGCATCAAGATTATCTTTCACATGAATATCATATTCTAATGCACAATACAAAAAAATGCACAGACCATTTTCAAGCTCTAAGGGGTTATAACACAAGTATTTTAGTATAGAGGTGAGGTGTATAAAATGACAAAATTCAAATGAATTTAAAGGTAAATTGCACATTCCAAGAATAGTTATACACTTAATAGAAATTTAACACACTTGAACACACTCTATATAACCTATTAGACTATGAAATTTTGCTCAGGCATGAAGGATAAAGGATAGAAGGATGGAAAATCATCACTTACTATCACTATACATCTCTTACACACTTAGAAAATTGTCTATAAACTTGAAATAAATAGAATTATACTAATTATTAAAGGTAAGATATAACATTAATCTAGTATGGTTTCACTATACAATGTGTGGTTGTTTTTACACTAGCCCAAGGGCTATATTTATAGAAAAAATCAAGTGATAAGAGGAGACCTTTGGAACTAGAAAAAGTAATCAATCTATTAGGAGTGTCCATCTTCATTTTCAATCATATTTTAAAATTATACTCTCTCAAAGATGATTTTCTAATGGTTGCACTAGTAGAAACAGGATATTTTTGAGCTAAGTAATGGCATCAATGTGGTTATGTAGATTAGTCCACTTATTGATTTGTCTTGATGCTAACAACTTCTCACTAGTTTTTTGAGGTGTAAAATGGCATAGGGAAGATTATATTTCATTATGTTTGCCTTAGAGAGGCATCACCTGGAGCTTACATATATAGTTGATTATTCCTTTGATTGTCCTTCAAAAATGACTCAAATCATGATTTGATCAATGGTGAAATTAACCCTTTGATCTACTTTGGTAGATGAATAATTTGAGCCCTTGGATATTTGAGAATTTTAATGAGGACCATCAATATACTTGGGACTCACTATTTAAACACCAATGGATAGCTCATTACCTTGAAGTTGATGTCCATATAACCATCATTCTACTGGGGCCATTCCTTTGGGGTATTTTCCTTGGACCTTTGCTTTGACATTTTCTTGAATAATTTTCTAATTTACCCTTTTCTTAGAAATAAATAACTTATTGGGCCCATTATTAAACTTGCAAGTGGACTATTCTTTTGATAAACATACCTTTGAGACTTTGAAAAGTGCCCTTTGGAAGGCTCGAACATGCCCTTTGAAAACTTGAACTAGACACTTTATCAAGAAAAGATCCTTCAAACTTTTTGTAAGTGTCCCTTTAGGATTTTACAAATGACCTTTTGGAATTTTTGAGAGAGAACTAATTCCTTCAAAAAAATGTAAGAGCTAATTCTTTCGTAAAGATTGTTTCAGACAAAATGTTTAAAACAATTCCTTCATAAAAATACAAAGGAACAATTCTTGAGAAAATACCCTTAAAAAATATTGAAAATGTCCCTTCACAAGATAAATAAGCATACATTTGCTTGAAAAGTGTCCCTTCAGAGTTTTTTAAAGTGTCCCTTCAGAAGAGAAAAAACTGTTTGGTAAAATTGAAAATGTCCCTTCAGGAATCTTGAATTGGACACTTTCATGAGAAAAAGACCCTTTGAAAAGCTTATTTTAGAATTTTTTTTTGAAATAATTCATTTGAAAAAGCTAAAAAGTTCCCTTTAGGAAACTTTAACTAGACCAATTCTTTAAAAGAACAAACCCTTCAAAAAAGTTGTAGAGGACACTTTTCCTTCAGAAATCTTGAAGATGCTTTTCAAAAATCTTGAAATGTGCCCTTCAAACTTTTTGCAAAGGATACTTCCATGAGAAAATACCCTTTGGAATTTTGTAATTTTCCATTCAAAAATATTGAAATGGACCAATTTCTTTGGACTTTTTATTTCAGACAAAAAGTCTGAAATAATTCCTTTTAGACTTGGACAAAAAACCTGAAGCAAACGTCTTGCTAAAAGAAATAACTTTTGAGCAAAAAGAATTAAATAACACTTAAAAAAAGAATAAACAAAGGTTTCTAAAGGAAATAACACTTGACACTTTTTTATGGGGATAAATAAATTTGGAATGTTGTGCTTAGCCAAAATGAAACATGTAGAACCTGGGTGTGAAAATTGGCTAACATTCTTGGTGATTCTAAGGGGAGGCATGCCTGCTATGCTGAAGACCAGTTTCCTAAATCCTTCCATTGGGAATAGAGTCATGTGTATAGGAACTTAAAAAATGACTTGAACAAACCTTTGGCTTAGAAAACACAAGTTGGTTGATTCATATGCACAAAGGTAGAGACACACACCAAATAAAAGGAAGGAAACACACTTCTACTAAAATCACTTAGGAAACATAATAGCAAACCAAAGGAAACACACACACCTAAACTACTATTTATAAAATAGACTTTCAAGGGATAATATTAAGACTTTAGATATATTCCATTCACAGGGATGGGTAATTCTTCCCATTCATCTTGGTCAATTGAGAAGAGTTTTTTTGTTTGCACTTGCTAATGATGTAAGGGCCACTCCCAAAGTGTCAAACTTTGTATGTCTACTCACTTTTTCTCTATCCTCATCCCATTTTAGAACCAAGTCACCATACTTGAACATTTTTCCACTTGCTTTCTTGTCAAAGGAATTTTTCATGAGTACTTGATGGTGTTCCATGGCCTTGTGTGCATTGTCTCTTATTTCTTGTAGTTGCATTAGTTCTCTCAATATGACTTCCATTAGAGTATTTTTAAGTAGTTCCACTTGTTGTGCAAGTTCCAGAGTAAGGATTTATTAAGATATGGACAACCTGTCTCTCTTCCATAAATAATTACAAAGGGAGAATTAATAATTGATCTCTTAGGAGTAATCTTGTCAGCCTATAAGGCTATCTTCAACTTGTTGTGCCATTCTCTTTGATCATTCTCAAATATCCTCTTGATTATCTTGATGAGATTCCTATTAGTAGATTCAACCAATAAATTACCTTGAGGGTAATAGTTGGATGAGGTACTCAATTAAACTCCATTCCTATTTTCCCAATCAAAAGTTTTAGCACTTATGAAAGCAAGTGCATTATAAAAAATGATAACATGGGAAACTCCAAACCTTATTATAATGTTCTCATAGAAATATTAGATAGATTTTTCACTTGCCTCCTTCAATGCAACAACCTTTACCCACCTTTTGAAGTAGTCAATACAAATCAATATCCATTTATGTCCAACACTTGATGGAGGATTGATCACACCAATGAAATCAAGGCCGCATTACATGAAAGGCTAGTTTACTTGGATATGATTTGATGGAAGGGATGTAACTTTCTATTTGCCTACAAAAAAGGCACATTAAGGACACGTCTTAGCTTAATGATAATATTCCCTAAAAAGACTAGGCCAATAGTAATTATCCCTCGTTATCTTTTCAACTATCATCATAGGAGAGAAATGACCTCCATCTGGACCATTGTGAAACTTTTCTAACAGCATATCAAACTGATCACTATTAACACACCTCAATAACACACCATTCATGTCTTTCCTAAAGAGAACACCATATACAAGATAGTAGGGAATGGTATACAATCTAAAATACCTCTTTTGAGACTTGTTCAAGCCATTGGGGCACTCACCATTTTGAATATAACTAATGATGTCTTGTGTCTAACTTTGAACTTGTATGTGATCAGTTGGTTGGGGTTGAACCTGGTTGATCAAGATTTCCTCCTTTAGCTCCTAAAAACCTAAAGATAAATGCCCACATAATCCTTTTCCTCTTACCAAGCTTGTCGCCTTAATATCCACACCATACTCCATCACCTTTGTAATCCGCCTAGATCTCTTTTCATTAAGGTCTTTGCTTAAAAGAAACTCCTTGGTGATAGGATGAGAAACCATGACATGTATCTTGTTGTTTGAAACCATGTGTCTAAATTTTTTCAATCCCTTTATCATTGTTAGATCTTGCTTCTCAAAAAATGTATACTTGACCTCATAATATTCCAATCCTTGGCTAAAGAATGCAATTAGTTTCTCTACCTCTTCTTTCTTTTGCATATGCATACCTAAGATTGTATCAAGGTTATTAAAAGTATAGATTATGATATATTTGGAAAATTTTGGGTTCAAGAGATTAATATATTTTGTAATTGGTTGCTTTATTGCCTCAAAACTACTCTTACCTTCCTTTGTCCAAGCAAAAACTTGGTTCTTCTTAAGCATGGTTGTGATAGGATTTAACATAGTTGCAAAGCCTAGAATAAAACTTATTATAAAGTTTATTTTCCCCAAGAAGCTTTGAATTCCTTTCTTGTGTTGAGGTAGAAACAAGCCTAGAATAGCCTCAATCCTTTTGAGGTCAATAGATAAGCCTCCTTTTGAAACAATATGACCCAATAACCTACCTTCATGGATAGAAAATATGCCCTTTTTGGATTAAGGGATATTCCATACTTCCTACATTTATCAAAAACCTACCTTAGATGTTCCATATGATTAGTATAATCTTTCAAAATAATAGTTATATCATCAAGGTACACAAGTAGAAACTTATTGATCAAACTTTTAAAATCCATGTCCATTACCCTTTAAAATGTAGCTCCAACATTAGATAAACCAAAAGGCATCTTCTTATAGGCAAAGTTCCCCCATTTTGTAGTGAAGGTTGTATTGAATTTATCCTATTCATTCAATAGTATTTGATTGTAGCCTAAATAACCATCAAGAAGTGAGAAGCATTAAGAACCTAAAATAACATGTAAAATTTTTTCCATGGAAGGTAGTGGATAATGATCCTTGAGAGACACTCTATTAAGGTCTCAAAAATCCACACAAATTCTGATCTCTCCATTATTATTTCATAAAGGTACATGATTATCCACCCATATTAAGTGTTTGATAGGAAAGATGATCCTAGACTCAATCAACTTGGTCAGCTCCTTCCTCATGAGTTCCTCTATCTTGGGATTGATGAGCCTTTGTTTTTGCCTGACTAGTTTAGCTCCAGGTTCTAACTCAATGGTGTGATGAGATAAACTTGGATCAAACCCTTTCAAATATTTATATTCCCAAGAAAAAATTTCATGAAACTCTTTGCATAATTCAATAAAGGCCTACCTCTCATATATGAAACATACCTTACCAATTTTTAGGAGATTGTCCTTGTAAATAATGACCCTCTCATAGTTTTCTTCTTTTGTTGACATGCTCACTCTTTCCTTATTATTTTGATAATCTTCATTTAAAACACTCTCAAAATTAATTATCCCCTTAGGTATCTTGTTTGTCTTCAGCTGAATAACTCATTCTTCATATTGATCATGAAATCTCCTTTGGTTCCTCAAGGAGAATCATGCTTCATTATGTAAGAAGTGTGTAATATGTTCATCAATTTAAAACACTTGACATGATAATTCATTATTTAGAATATAATGACTCACAATCACCTTGATATGGGATTGATATTTCTCCTTTACTATGTCAACAACTACATCAAACTATGCTCCAATGGCAACCAATCTATCAGCATGTTTATTTGAATCCCTCAGTATGGGTTGTATGTTGAAGGTGTCAAAGTATTCAAGTAGCTCACATACCCTATGATTATAGGATTTAAGCAATGTATTCTTGGTTTTACCTTGATTTCTAACTTGGTGTATTACCAACTCACTATCCCCATAAACCTTCAAATTCTTAATCCCTATCTTCTTTTCCCATTGGAGGCCATGAACTAGGCCTTCATATTTTACCACATTATAGGTGAAACTAAAGTGGAATATATATGAGGAGTAGTATTTATTTTTTAATGGAGAAACTAAAATAACACCAGCTCTTTCACATAATTTTCTTCTTGAGCCATCAAAAAAAAATTCCCATATTCCTTCAAGTTCATGATCGTCATTAGTGAGTGAAGGGATTAAAACATCTTTTTTGTGAATACAATAAACTCCCAAATTAGTATCTTATATGAATTTATATCGATCAATTACATGAATTTTAGTTCTATAATTATCAATTAAAATATAAAAAATACCTTCAAGGGGGGAGGATGCTTCACCATCCATGACATCTTCTTCTTCTTTGATAATTAGACAATTCTGATTTGAACTTGTCTCCATGTATGGCTCAATATGAAACCTTGTTAAGGTTTGAGTCCTTATAGTCAACTTGGTTCCATATCTTATTTTAAAATATAGAAAATACCAGTTGGTAGAAAGGCACCCTCCTATATTATCCATGAATTCCCTTGACAAGCAGATAGCAAAATGGGTTGGAAGGTCTACCACCACAACATCTTGTATAATGGGTAAACTTAGGAAACCATGTAGAAAGAATTTTAAACCTCTAAACAATCCAAATATACTGGTTGGATTCCCATAAATATTTAACACACCTTTAATATGTGGTTCATACTTTAATCCCAACTTATTAGCCACCACCTTAGGCATGATAGTGTTACTAACTCCACCATATACAATACAATTGTGAACCAACTTGTCTCCCATAATGAGTGTGAGGTAGAAGGGTGGAGGATTTTAAGATTTATTGGAGGGTTATAAGACATGAATTGGAGAATTTTTAAGGGCCAAACTATTGTGTTTTTAAATATGAATGTTTGCAAGTTATTCTTGTAAGAGCTCCTTTTGACCAGGCATATGCAAGACTTCCTAAAGAGGTATTCTTGTCTTGGTATTCTTCAAAGAATAAAAAATGTTTAAAGGGTAAGTATCCACATTTTATTATATTATTGAGGGTAGTGAGGGTGCTTGAACCTAATGCATTGTAGGCTTGACAACCCTACTTGCATTTTGACTTTGTTGAGGAGCATGACTGGTAGTTAGTATTACACTAGGATTCACACTTTGTGGCCTTGAAGAGGCATCACTAGGAGTCACATGTACTCCTGGAACATCTCCCAGAGCTCTCTTATTGGCTCTTGTATTATCTATAATTGTTTTTCTTTGATTCAACACATAATCATCCTTCACTTGAAAGTTCATCATACCTACACTCTAGTTGCTACCTTCTCCATGAGTATCTCTTTGCATGAGATTCACTTCTTTTAATGTCATATAAGGAGTAGATTCTACTTGTTCCACCAAATCTTGTCCATGTTCTCCACCATCATGCATAAAATAACCTTGAGGTTATCCCCATTGGTCCAAATGATCCTCCCCTTAGACTAGATTAGCATGCACTAGAACAACAACCTTCATGGAAGGAGTGAAATTAGGATTATAGGCATTGGGTTGTCTATTTAAACCTTGTTGACCTTGTCCTCTTCCTTAGTAGTTGTATTGGGGTGGATCTCTGTAGCCTTGTTGAGGATAGTATTGAGGGTTAGGTGGAGCACTTGCCTAGAATTGAGCTTACTTGCACTGAGCTCATAATGATTGGATCTCTTTATCTTTATCCACAACATTATCCATCTTCTTGGGAAAGGTTCTCAGCTTGACATTGGTGTTAGGAACTTGTATTACACTTGGAGATTCAACTAAAATATGAGACAACAAAGGTATTTAAACTCTTGGAGGTAAATTTACAACCTATATTAAGATATTCTCAGCTTTAATAGCTATCTCATATGCATCTAGTAGAGTGAATATTCCCATTGACTGTAACATCACCACCACATCAGTACCAATACCCTTGAGATAAGTGGGGAACATAAAGCTTAGAGGAGTTCTCATGATAGGTGAAAACCTATTCCAAGTCCTTTGAAATATTTCATTAAAATCTACCATGGATTCATTAGGACCTCTCTTTATCATGTTTAGTTAATGGATCAATTAAGTATGGTCACTCGTATTCTCAAATCTAGTTACCAACAATTCCCCAAAGCCATCCAAACTTATAATGTAACCACCTTCCAAAGTCCTATACCAATCAAGTACTTTACCTCTTAGAGACATGGTAAGTGATCTAATGGCTATGTTGGCTCAAGTGACATTATGGAAGTTAATTTTTTTGAGATTTCCCTTATATACTTAGATGGGGTAATAGGACCCTCTCCATTGAAACTAGGGATACTCTTGGTAGCATTGGGAGGAATAGGGTTATATGAATGAAGGTAGATTAGATTTTGGGTGTTGAAGGTTGGGAAATGTTTCTAATTATCCATTTATCCTTTTTCATCTTGATCTCCTATCTCTTTAACTTATTCTTCTTTAAAACCTCCTTGTCTAAGATCTCTAAGTGTTAAGAATGGTTTAGGGTGTTGTTCTTCAAGAAGAGCTTTAGCTAAAGGGGCTTGGTTGAAAATCCTAGATAACCTAGTAAATACCATGAAGTATAACATGGGAAACTTGATCTACAACTAGAGATTCTCACCATTTGGATTCACCAAATGCTAGATTAAGAATATTTCTACAACCTTAGGTTTGCCAAGACCAACATTCACCTTAACATGTAAATAATTGGTCCCACTAGGCATGTTAGAACTATTGTCTCCAAATCTTGCATCCTAGAAGAGAGTGTTTAATCCTCTTCTATATTTGGGAAACATTGGAACATTTTTGGGCATGTGGGTATGCTTATATAGAAAATGAATCTATAAATTTAAAGGGCTAGCTCCCTGAATATGTCTTTGTAAAATAACCTCTATCTAAAATAGCTTGATTTGAAGGAAAAGAGTTAGAAATTAAACAAAATGAAACCTATTCTAAGATTGGTGATGCACTGAGATTATCTTCCACATGAATATCATATTCTAATGCTTAATACAACAAAATGCATAGACCATTTTCAAGATCTAAGGGGTTCTAACACAAGTATTTTGTGAGGTGTATAAAATGACACAAGGAAAATGAATTGAAAGGAAAATTACACATTCCAATAACAATTATACACTTCTAACAATTTAACACACTTGAACACACTCTATATGCCCTACTAGACTATGAAATTTTTCTCAGGCATGAAGGATAAAGGATATAAGGATGGAAAATCATCACTTAATATCACTATATGTCTCTTACAAACTCAGATAATTGTCCAAAAAATTGAAATAAATAGACTTATACTAATTCTTAAAGGCAAGATATAACATCAATCTAGCAGGGCTTCACCATACACTATGTGGTTATTTTTACACTAGCCCAAGAGCTATATTTATAATAGAAAGAAAGTGAGAAGAGGAGGCCTTTGGTGAAAAAAATAGGAATCAATTTTTTAAGAGTCTCCATCTTTAGCTATAACCATCTTTGAAAATGATGCTCTCTCAAAGATGCTTCCCCAATAGTTGCATTGGTAGAAACAAAATAATTTTGAGATAAATAATTACATCAATGTAATTATGCAGATAGTCTACTTGTTTTCAATTTGTCTTGATGCTAACAACTTCTCACCAATTGGTTGAGGTGTGTAATGGCATAGGGAAGAGTCACTTTTATTCTATTGGCCTTGGAGAGGCATCAATTAGAGCCTTCATGTATAGTGGATTATTCCTTTTATTGGCCATCAAAAATGACTCAGATCATGATCTGATCAATGGTGAAATGAACCCTCTAATATTATTTGGCAGATAAAGAATGTGAACCCTTAGATCTTTAAGTGTTTAAGTGAGGACCATTGATCTTCTTGGGACCCACTATTTAAATGCCAATGGCTAGCTCATCACCTTGAAGCTGACATCTATATAACCATCATTCTACTAGGGCCATTCCCTTGAGTTATTTTCCTTAGACCTTTGCTTTAGTATTTTCCCAAAAAAGTTTCTCACAGACCCTTTTCTTCAAAAGAAATAACTTATTGGGCCCCTTATTAAACTTTCAAGTGGAATGTTCCTTTGATATACATACCCTTCGAGACTTTGAAAAGTGCCCTTCAAAGGGCTCGAACATGCCCTTCAAAAACTTGAACTGGACACTTTCTTGAGAAAAGACCCTTTATATTTTTTGCAAGTGTCCCTTTAGGATTTTTCAAAGGACCTTTTAGACTTTTTGAGAGAGCACCAATTCCTTTGAAAAAATGTAAGAGCCAATTCTTTCGAAAAGATTGTTTCAAACAAAATGTCTAAAACAATTCCTTCAAAGAAATGTAAAGGACCAATTCTTGAGAAAAGACCCTTTAGAAATATTGAAAATGTCCCTTCACAAGATAAACAAGCATTCATTTTCTTGAAAAGTGTCCCTTTAGAATTTTTGAAAGTTTCCCTTTAGAAGATAAAAGACCCTTCAACAAAATTGAAAATGTCCCTTCAATAATCTTGAATTGGACACTTTCATGATAATTGAAAAGATTGTTTCAAATAAAATGTTTGAAATAATTCCTTCAGAAAAGTTACAAAGTGCCCTCTGAGAAACTTGAACTGGACCAATTCTTTGAAAGAATAAACCCTTTAGAAAAGTTACGAAGGACACTTTTCCTTCAAAAATCTTGAAATGTGCCCTTCAAATTTTTTGTAAAGGACACTTCCATGAGAAAATACCCTTCAATAAATATTTTTCAATTTCTCTCCATGAGAGTGTCTAACCATCTCAACCATTACACACACTTCAGACTCCTTTCATAGTTAATGAATAGATGGTTATTTTTTAATCAAATTTAAATGCCAATTTTGATATAATTTATTGCATATCTTAGCTTTTTATCTCTTTTGAGAACCTTACAACCTATGTAGTTACATTTTGTCTTGTAAATTGTTGATAATCTTTCTATGGGTTAGAAAAAGAAATCAAAACTAGAATCTGTGGATGGGATAATGAAGGATGACATTATTAGGGCTGTATTTGAAGCTACTAGATGGCTTGGGATTTTTTTATCAATTTTAGGTATTTTATGAAACCCTAATAAAATATTTCCTCCATCTGAAATAAAATTCTACTACAATTAGGGGTGTACAAATTCTAGTCACCAGCTAAGTGATGAGTGAACTATCAGGTATCCTAAATGAAGGTGAGAGGATAAAAGGAAGGTATTCATTTAAATAAATTATTAGAATTTTTAATTAATAAGGGGAACCTCTTTCATAATATTTCCATTATCATACTAAAAAATCCAAAGGCATAATTAGAGAAACCCTACCTAAACCATGGAAGTCTGTAGATTACTAGGTTATTAAGTATTTAACTTGTGATGGGCAATGTAGTATACTAGGTTGTGCTACCATGAGGATGATAATTCACCTTAGGCATGGATTTCATAATCCTCAACATATAATTAATTTTACCCTATATTTAGTGAGATCCATTCAATTAATGGTAATAAGGCATGTCAACAGTTTAGCCTCCATCCACTACCATGGCCATATACAATTGATCATTTTCCATCAATTCCTCAAACAAGAGAATGAAGAGGAATCACAAACTACCTTTTTGCAAAATAAAGTGAAAAAAGTAGCCATGAACCACAAAGAAGTTTCTTCAAGAATCCTCAACATCTAGTCCTAACACTCAAAAGAGGGTTTCTTCTACCCATAAATTAGTCACTTCTAAATAAGTAAGAAACACAAAATCAAATTAATTAGATGCTAAAAATATCCCTAAAGTTACCCCAACTATGGTTTAACAACCATAGCGTATAAGAATACTAATGCCTAGAGTCTCACACATCAGCTCCATACTATGTCTGAATCATATGGGGTTTCAAGATCCCATTAATATTATAGATGATGAACCTGTACTAAAACTGGTCCAACAAAAACTTGTGTAAAGATATTCCATGAGAAAGAAAGGGATTCCAAAAAATGAATTTTATCCTCTAATTCATCCCAAGAGAAGAATCCAAAAGTTGATCTTTTTCATTGATGATGATGAAATAGATGTTGTATATGTTCTTGATAGTCTATGTCAAGATCCTCATTCTAGTTTGTCTATTAAAAATAATGAATCTCCAAAATAGTGGTTTATTTAAATACCTAACAGTAGAGAAGAAGAAATCAGATGTGAATATATTCTAGCTATGGTAGAAACCCCTCTCTAATAGTATGCAATTGAAGTGGATTACCTAGAATTGAATTCATCACCCCCACTTTCTTCTTCAATTCCACTAGGTGACATAGGTAAAACTCATATGATGATTGAATAATCCCAACCATCTAGCTTGTTTGAAGATGAATAATTGTAGCATGCTCTTACCTTGTCAAAATTTGAATCAACAAGATGAGGACACTATTTTTCTTCTAGCTTCACTACAAAGTAAGGATACTAACATCTCCTTTTTACTAAAAAATATAGAGGGTCTTAAGGAACAATCTTTGGCAAAAGATAATGAAATAGTAGTTCTTAATAAAAAAAGTAAATGAAACTAAGGATGAAATTTTAGTATTGTGGAGTCAAATCACTAAATCAGATGAAGAAACAATGTTACTTAAAAAATAACTCATATAAATATAGTAACAAAATACATTACTTAAAGACCAAATAGTTATAATAT
>JARHVA010002173.1:1025000-1092500 GCA_037957365.1 Torreya grandis
ATCAAAAATTCACACTAATGAAATATAGTGTGCAGTCATAGGACTTACACATGGATATGATATAAATAGATATTGTGGGAACCACATATAACACTAATAGGGCCCCATCAACCTATTCACATGAATACATGTTTTTTTTTTAATTAGGACCAATCAACTAATTGATACAAACACTGCAACCAACCAATCACACTTCATACATGTTTGTTATATCAAGATGATATTTTAGACTATTATCACTATGGAGAGATGAATTTTTTTATTATTTTCACACCACACATGTGAACATTAATGATCTTCTATTATCATTCAATCACACAAACACACACACAGACAGAAGATATAGTTTTCATCACTATGTTGAAAGGAATATTTACCACTAGTGCAGGGAAGATATTCATCCCAATTAGTCTCTTCAATAATTTTTTTTTTTCTATTTCATCATCTATAAGATCTTGAGTTCATTTCTTGAAATACATAATATAATGTCCTAGTTTTTTATAATAGTGAAAAAGAAGCTTTCTTATTGAATTTTTTTTTTTATCACTTCTTACTTAAAAAGATAAATCGGACTTATTTTTTTCTATTATTTCACTTTCCTCTTTAGTGTCATCACGTGTTATTTTTTCTTCAACTAGAAGAGCTAAAATCATGTTTTACAAGGTCTAAGATGGTTTTTGTCCAAGATTAAAAATTATATTGTTTTATTTAGAGGACAAACTATTTAATAAGATAGAATTTACATCTTCATCTTCTATTGTAGCTTTGAATTCTACTAGTTGTCTAATAAGAAACCTTAGATTGTTTATATGACTTGTCATGAGTCTTCATCACCCATTTTAAACCTAAATAAATGGATTTTTAGTGAGAATTTAAAATTTATTGATTTTTCTCCAAAAAAATTATTTAGACTATCCCATAGCTCTATGGATGACTTTTCTAAGTCTACATAATCTAGCTCAAAGTCTGAAAGAGCACAACCAATAATGGCCTTTGCTTTTCTCATCCCTATTATACCATTCCAATAGCATATTATGATATGTAGGTGGTTTTTATTTTTTACTTAAAATTCCCCATAATTTCTTATTCATTATTTACATCTAGATTTTCACATTCTAGGTGTGAAAATTGAGGCCAAAATACTTTTCTAGTGGAATGGCCATATTTTAAGAAATGAATAAAATAAAGATACAAGTCATCAGTTTCAAATGATAATTCATCCTTTACACTAATGGTTTATAAAAAATTGATTTGTTTTCTTTAGAAAAAGAATAAAATTGATAGATGTAATGATAAATTAAAATACTAGACTCAAAAATAACAAATACTAACTTAGAGGAGGAAAAAAAAACTATTATCACTAAGAAATATTTGTATATATGGACCCTTAACATACCAACCTAAAAAACTACATTGAAAAAAATATAGACTTTACTCTTGATAAAATATTTTGAAATAATACTATAGATGAAACTAAAACATATTTTATAATAAAATAATAATACTTAAATGGAACATGATAATATTGTAGAACTATGCATGATGCACGTGCATGGAAAATATGTTGAGTCTATAAATACCAACTTGTAGAACCATATATGATGCAAAATGTTTAGAATATAATAGACATAGATGATTCCACTATTTGATTAATGAATTTCATTTTGGTCTATCAAAATTATAATGGAATTAGAATGATGTTTTTGATACTTGGTGATGGCAAATAAACACACATGAACTATCAATTTTAGAAACTCACAACCTAAAATTAGTTATTTATCTAAGATCAAAGTTGAGGTAACAATTCTTTATGGGTATAATTTAATGCAAGTCTTAAATAATTTTTTATAGTTGTTAAAAGTAATGAATGGTGAATAAAATTATGGATCTAGTCCTCTCTCGCATTGAATAATAATAGACTATCCCCTATCAAAATCTCAAGATCTTCTTTCATCAAACTTCATCACTCTTATCTTGAATTTTGGCCTCTAGTTATATAACAGATGAATTAGATGCTATATATATTATTCTATCTATATGTATACACCAAATATTACTACTACATTTTGAAAATTAAACTAATCTACAACTATGCTTCAATTATGAAAACTAGGCCACTAATTACCGCTCTGGTACCAAATGAAAGGTATTGGCCAAGATGTAACAAAATAAATAATTAGCATTAATTAAATAATATATGAGCATACACATATATAAGGATTGGATTCCATGAAATATTGAATCCCATGCTATCTTGAAGGTAAAAATAATGAGTCTACCTAACTCACATAATAATCATACTAAAATATCCTATCATATACCACTATACCAATGATGCACTCATGATTAACATAGTCCTAGTTCCCTTATTTAAATCCCCAATTGTGTGCACATAAATTAACTCAAGACATGAACTACCCTAGATAGCCAAAGTTATATAATGTAAAAAACATAAGTAATATCAATCATACAAAATGCATGTGAACATATCCATGGCATAACATCTTAATGGTAATATGTTTGTGCCAATCATCTAAATGTATATACAATTAATCATATGATTAATAAATTGTAGCTCTAATAGTATGGAAATATAATAAGCATCATAATGGATAACTAAAATAATGTAAGTAAACTAACATCCTTACACATATAAAATCCATTATCTCAAACATAAGGTAATAATAACATCTTATTATTAAATACATATAGATCACATCATATCAAGATGTGTGTAGAATAAAAAATTAAAAAATTAAACACTTATGATAATTGGGTCCTTAGAGTTCTAATTTGAATCATCTTATTTATTTATTTAGTTTTTCTTTCCTATAATTATGTTCTAGTAGATGTAAAACTCATATGATTTATCATTCTAGGCCAAATGGTCATCAATTTTACTTGAACCATGGTTTGAGGGGTACTACCCTAATACTGAATCCATTATATAGGACTATATATGGAATTTGGTTTCAATTTACATCATGATATATCAGAAATGCCTAGGGTTTTTATTTTTTAGCCACTAGGAATCATTTCAACCATTTGATTTCATAGTGCACTAGTAAATGGGCAGCCTTGGGAAGTTATTCACAATATACTTCAGATATAGGATAGTATGGCTTTATGATAGTGGAATCCTCTATATTCAATTCTATCTAGGTTTTGCTGACTATTTACACCTATAATTAGTATATATATGATTCTACAAATCAAACACACCCAACTTAGTAATACCTTATTGTTTTTTTAATTTTACTCTTAGTTAAATCATTAGTTTGTTTGCTTTCTAGACTGTATCATCTAGCTTGATATTGTTCTATGGTTGATAACTACCTTACCTATCTTGATAAAATTCTAAGTGTCATTTTTCAACTACATTGGTCAGACTAATATAGTTATTCCCTTTTTCCAACTGCATCAACTAGCTTGATATAGTTCTAATTTTTTATCAAACTACATCAACCAATTTAACCTTATTTATTTCCTAATATATTAGAAAAACTAATACAATATGTTTATCTAGATAGAAGTAATACCATATTTTTAAAAAATTATATCAACCAACTTAATATAGTCTACTTTACAAAGTCAATAAGTAACTATATCAACCAATGTGATATAGTCTATTATTCAAATCTAGTAACTAAATGTATCAACCTGCTTGATACCATCTTTTCCCTATGGATATATTTTTACCACATAATATTGTTAGTATTTTTATCATGATTTCAAATTTTAGAATATTCCTTGAAATCATAATCCCATGCATATTTCATAGGGGTTGATATTTCATTCTCAATTTTTCCACCATTGATGAAAATTCTTCATGCTATATTTTTTCTCAACAACATCTCAAATCTATCAAATGTAAGTTAGTTTAACTCAACATAGCTTAAAATATATAATATATTGATTATATTATTAATAAACTTGATGATAACACCCTTAATACTCTAAATAATAATTAAATTATTAATAATCTTCCCCCATCCACTACAACGATTGGGACAACTAACCCCAACATTGGGAATCTTCCTCCAAAAACTCAATTTTTGAATCTCACATCTAATTCTAATCCTCCTCCACCTACGCTCAAATGAAAATACCAATCCTACTTCCAATAAAAAATCCCCTCTTAAGTAAATAAAAGGTTAGAATATCCTCCACCCACCTCTAATCCTACTCCCAATCCTCCCAAAATTAATGAGTGATGATAATTTCTTCAAACTATTTGTTACCACTCTTAAGGTCCCTCTTCAATACAAGGTTGGGATATTCTCTTGTAAAATTTTATAATAGGATTTTAAATAATAAAAAAACATAATATTTCTTTATGGATCAATTTCAATCATTTGAAAACAACAAAAATGAATCTTTTCAAACCTTGACCAATACAATCAATAATAAGCCTCCCCAATTGCACATCTAAACTAGATAATCAACTTCCCTCATTCCATCATTTTAGTATGCATGAAATTAATAAGTTTTATCTCCATTAAAACCATATATATACTCTTCCCACTACCCCCATCATGTTATGATACTAATAATTTATATTGGTTCCACGCCAATATTGGTCACTCTCATTAGACATGTCGTGCACTATGAAAATTGTGGTAAATGCCATATTGGGAGATAAAATTAATATTGACATCATCACCAAATAAAATAATAATGAATGCCTTAAATCATATAAGAACAAATATTATAATACTAAATCTATTAATAAACATTCTCAAAAATCTTCTCAACCATTTGATCCCAATACACAACGTTGAAATGAATTTTCTTATGTTATTAATGATGGTTATGATAATTATTATACTAAGTCCTAATTTTTTAATATGAAAAATATTAAATACCATTATAAACCACTCAAAAATATCCCATAACTAAACCTAGTAATGCTTCTCCTAAATAATAACTTATTAAGGATACTACTACCACTACCCCTTCTTTTGACTTGCCACCTAATGATGAGATTGTTCCACCATCAAAGCCTCAACCTAGTGTATCAAATCCTTACACTACCATACCTCATAAATCCACTATTACCAATCAATCTAAGAATAATTATGGATATAAACATAAATCACAATGTAACTTCATAAATGAAATCAATTCCATGCCTTGAAAAATTCCCTTAAAAAAACTCATGAGAACATCACCATATCTTCAAAAATTTCTCATGAAAATTTTTTAGGACATGGAAGAATCCCCATATAAAAAAATTGAATCATATCCATAACCTTTTGAAGGTAGCACACCTATTTAATTACACACTATTGAAACCATTTCTCATGATTCTTCCTCTAATAAACTTTCCATATATTTTCCCAAAGAAATGATTAATGATGAAGTCTTCTTTTGATTTGAAGACCCACCATTTTTTATTAATATTTTGATAAAAAATACTTTAATAAGAAATTTTTTGTTAGACAAAGGCTCAATAATTAATGTGACTTCCCTTTAGTTAATCCAAAAACTTGGATATTCTAAAGATGGCCTTAAATAAATAAGAATCATATGTCATGGATTCGATAAAACCAATCAAAATCCTCTCAATTTCATTTGGATCACCTTCACTATCAGGCCTAAAATGGTACATACCAAGCTAATGGGTTTAGACCTTCCACTCTCTTATAACCTTCTTATAGGGCATCATTAGACTCATCACATGAGAGATATCACATCTTCCAGTATCCAATGCATTAATCTCAATCAAGATGGAAAATGTTACTATCATGAAGCCAATCCAAACCCATGGGGTCTAAAACTATGTAATACCAAAACTAAATATCACATATTAACCATTTATAATATCAATAGTCCTCCTCTTCTTGATTTTTTGAATATGCATCTTTATCTGTAAGTCACTCTTGTCGACTTTGATTATGATTAACCTGATGTTTACAAACTATTTATAATAAAACCATATTACCTCCTTATATATTAGAAAGGATCCCCCATATCTTCTACCATGAAATAGGAAAATTCATTTTATCAATGATGATACTAAAATTCCACCCATGTGCAATTCCCATGAAGATTCCTATAAATAAGATGACTTCCCATGTAATAATTTTGGGGAGATAAAACTATTTCAAAATCCCCAGTCACTATCCCCTTAAACTTTTAGTAATATTGGTGTCTCTATAAAAGATAATTCCAAAGATAATTCACAAAAATAGTCTCATGTGTAACATATCTCCATCATATGATGATGATTACATAATTTACCAAGAATAATAACATAAATTAGATGTAATTTATTATCTAAAAACCCTTTTTACAATGCATGCCTTTAATCAAAACATTCATTTATTTCATATCTCTTCCAATTATAATGATGATGAGAATGATTTATAACCTAAAGGTTATGTTAACCCTATCAACCCACCATTAGAAAACACTCCATGGGTTGTCTAGTATATTTTTTATTTTCCCAACAATCTTGACAATATTAACTAGCCTTATACTATTCAAAATAATCAACACTACTAGTTGTATTGGCCAACCTGATATAATTCATTCTATTGTGTAGTTTTATAATTATAAAATCTATCCTAAGGTTCAATATTAAACACACAAATACACTAGTGAGTCATTAAAGAGTGTTAATTTAGTTATGTTCACATCCTCAATTTCTTCTAACTATATTATTAGCCTAATATAGTTAATATCAATACTTCCTCAACTAACTATACCAACCATATGATATAGTTTAGTCATTTCCTATTGTACTATATAGTATCATCCAAGTTGATACCATATAATAAAAATTATCCACTTATACTCAATATCCCAAGATTACATTAGATGTTAAGGCCATTACTATTAGAAAAAACCACTCAGAATTTAGCAGCAAAGGTAATAAGATTACCAATATTGAGGTGGATGTCAAATATTATGGTTAATTATCTATGTTTCCTAGTGATAAAGCTATCTTATAAGTATTTCATTCTAAAGAGCCTGAACTTCCCTACCAACATCACAATATTTGAGAAAATGGCTCCTTTATTAATTTTGTTGCTAGTGTTCACCCTAAAACTAATCCTACTTCAAAGTTTCCTTCTGTTCCATATCATTTTCAATATAGAAATGCTAGTTAAGTTTAGTATAAATACAAATGTTAAGTATATTCTCATTTCTAAGGAGCTTCATCTTGAATAAACCTATTTTTATATAGATATCATGAAGTCCTTGTTTGGTCATATGAGAACATGTCTAGCATGGAGCATAGCATAGTTTTTCATAACATAATGACATATCCAAATGCAAAACTTGTGTGACAAAAGCAATGGAAACTCAATCCTTTGGTTTTAAAATTATGTCAAAAAGAATTTATAAAGTTCCTGTATGCTAGGTTCATCCAACCTATACATTATTTTGAATTGGTATCTAACATAGTATCCATGTGTATGAAATTCACTATGGTCATTCATATTTATATTAAATTTCATAATCTCAACTTAGCATGTTCAAAAGACAACTTTAATTTACATTAAATCAATGATATTATTAATTCCATGGCTAGATATGATATATTTTGCCTTGTGTGTGTTTTTTGGGGATACAATTATATTCACATTGCTATTAAGGATCGACATAAAATTAACTTTGCTACCGAGTGGGGAGTTTATTACTATGTCAAGATTCCTTTCAACCTTAAAATGATGGAATAAATTATAAATATATAATGACCCACATATTCCATGAAATCACCCTAAAAATAGTTTAAACATATGTGGATGACCTTATATCAAAATAAAATCATCCTAAAATCAATCTCCATGACCTAGTTGTCATATCAGATCACTTTATTAAATACAAAGTTAAACTCAATCCTCATAAATGTGTTTTTGATGTTACCTCCAAAAAATATTAGGATTCTTGCTATCATTACAATGGATTAATGTATATAATTATAATATCAATTTTATTATTAACATTCTTATACCTTTATCCATTCCCAACATCTACAATTACCTTGGGAAACTTAGGGCAATCCACTAATTTTTTTTTGAGTTAGCTTACCATACATAGTTGGTAAACTACCTTCTCAATAAAGGTATTATGATATAATGGAATAATGTTTGTTAAAAATAATTTTATAACATGATAAATTCATTAATTCATCCTCATACTCTATGAACACCTTAAAATTATTCTTCTTTCATCTTGTACACATCGTCTACCCCATCACAGTTGGGGAAATTCTTACACAACAAGATGAGTCTGTTAAAGAATATGTCATTTAATATATTAGTAATAATTTGATAGATTATAAGACCTAATAAATGAAATTGGGGTGATATTATCTCATAATTTATTTTCCCACTAAAAATATTTGGAACTATATGATTTATCAAACTACCTACATCATAGTCCATTATAATCCCCTTGACCATTTCTTCTCCAAAAATCTATTTCCTATAGATTTAAATAACAAGTGGATAGTTCTCGTAATGGAATTTTATCTTAGGATTATTACTTAAAAATTGGTCAAATTCCATTCTATTTATAATCAAATTACTACAACAAACATACCAGCTCAGTGACATCTTTAAGATATTCTTCTAGATGACGATGTCCTCTTGATCGAAGGTATTGATAAAATTGTCTCCCTTAAATACTATTTCCATAATTTCATAACTAATCTCATGTCTTATGCCCTTGAAGAGTCATTAATAGTAGTCTATAAAACTAAATAATCTATAAAATATACTTTAGAATAACTACCTAAAGTTATAATTAATCTACACAAGGATACTTGGTCACTCCAATTTGATGATGCTAAGTGCCTTTACGGAGCTAGGGTAGGATGTGTCATGGCTAATCCATGAGAAAAATAGTTCCTATAAAATTTTTATTGAACTTTTATGTTACTAATAATATGGTTGAATACAAATCTCTCATCCTCATTATGTAAATATCTATTGGTGTATATATCCCCTACTTACATGCTTTGTGTGATTCATAACTTATATATCACCAAACTAGTGGTACTTATCAATACAAAAGTGAAAATATTATTACATATCATCAAGTCACTTCTAATATTACCAAAAAAAAATCATTTTTCACCATAGAAGCAATTCCACAAGATAAAAAATCTATAACTGACTCTATTTCCTCTTCAACATCTCTCTTTCATCTTTATCAGGCACTGCACTACTCTTAGTTCCTCATCCACATGAGGAAATATACATTTAAATTAACACACACATATAATTATCTTATTTTAAACATCTAATTTGTCACTAATTGACAAATCCTATGGTATAAATACATCATCTAATCCAGTAAACATCTTACTTATCCTATTGAGGCTAATTCTCATAAAAATACTAGACTCTAAAAGTTAGCATGCAAATTTGTCCTTAGACATAAAATTATTTACTATCATAATGTTTAAGGTACCCTAATCCACTATTTATCTCAATAATAATTCCCTTATCTTCTTGAGAAATCACATGGTATTAGACATTCTATAGATTGCAAATGCCTATGTATGGGATACTATTGGCCCAATCTTAAAAAATACATCATCACATTAATAAATAAGTGTAATCCTTATCAATTACATTATGATCTTATCCATTCTCCTATAATAAATATTAAACTCTTGAATCTCCTTATCCATTCTCTATATGGGGATAATAGCTCATCAAAAAATTATCTTGATTATAAGATGGTCAGATATTCATTATTACCACCACTGAGTACTATACCAAGTGGATAGAAGTTATGCCCCTATTAATGTAATTAGCATCACCATATCCAAATTAATCCTCAATAAAATCATATGTCATTTTGTAATTCATCACACCATAATATATAAAAATGGTGAGAATTTATAAAACAAATACATGAAGCAATTTTGTATGAAATTCAAAATCACACACAAATTTTCCACACCCTATCACACTTAGTGAAATCTTTAAGAAATAGCCACCAATAAAACCCTTAAGAATATTTTTCAAAAGACTATTATGGGTTATATTTTAGACTATCATCTTAATTTATACCCTATATTTTGGGCTTATCATACTAGTATTTGTACTACCATCAGGGCAAATCCACTCTCTTTAGTTTACAACTCTAAAGTTATCTTACCACTAGAAGTAGAATTACCCTCTTTGTGCATATCTCTTAATGGAATCATTCCTAATAAATACATTCATAAATCACACCTTAAAACTTTATATCTACTTTATGAGTGATGAATGAATGCTTTACAAAATAATCATCAATAAAAAAAATTGCATAGCTAAACAACAAAAAAATAAATTCAATGTTTTTAGTTTTGATGTCAAATACCTAGTGTTGAAACTAGATTACACCCATGACAAATAGAAAAAGTACATCCAAAAGTGGTTGGGTCCATACCTATTCAAATGCATCCTTGGACATATCACTTATATATTACATATGAATGAAGGACATATTTTGGGAAAATTGAGCAACACTCAGTTCTTGAAGCATTATTTTGATTAAATTCATGTTCTTACTAGTTTTCTTTTATGCTTTTCCATTTCCTATATATATATATATATATATATATATATATATATATATATATATATATATATAGACACACACACACACACACACACACACACACACACACACACACACACTTTTTTGAGATAACATTTATTTCAAATTCTACTTTGAATTTATTATAGTGCAACATATATCTACACACCTTTGGGTTTCTTTCACATTAGCCTTAGTACTTACACTTGGCCCCTAGGTATTTCTTCATTTTCTCACACCTCTTGGTTTTTTAGTTTGTGAGTTGAATTGTATCACCTTTTATAATAAAACCAAGCCTTCCTCATAAATTCTCTTACGTTATATATATTCATTTACTTTCTCTTAGTCATCATTATTTTATTTTATTTCTTTCAATTTGGGTCTTTTAGTATCATTTTTATGCTTCATAAATTTATCCCATTTTCACCTTCTAAAATTTTTATTTGTGAGTTACATGGTAGACCTAAGGAATCAAACATCCCCTCCTCAAAAATGCCCATAATTTTTCTATGTATATTTATTTCACTCCCAACCTTAGCTATGTGTCTTCTTATAAAGATAAGGCAATGGTCGAGAGTAGTGTTTTCCATCACTTAGATAAACTATTATATGAGTCAAATAAGCATTATATTATTGCATAAACAGATCCATACAAATAGCTTAGGAAACCACTACAACAAAGGAGAGATAAAATAGAAAAATAATCCATAAACTAGTCTTACATAAATGTTAGAGCGATAAATAACATCACTAACAAGATATTAACAAAATAAAGATCCTAACAAGCTTGATTATCAATTAACTATTCTAATACCTCTCCTTAATGACTAAACCAAAAACAACTTTAAGCTTATCTATAAATTTTTACAATTTATCTTTACTCAAAGGTTTATTCGTTATATCAGTAGGTTAATGAGATTTAGGACAATAATAAAGACATATATCATCATTATTAACTAATTACCATATGTATTACTGATGAACTTTAATGCACTTTATTATAGCATGAAAAACTAGATTCTTCACCAACTTTAGAACACTCTAATTATCATAAAATATAGATGTGGGTGCAGATGAATCAATTTGAATATCCTCTAGAATTGATTGAATCCACATAAATTCATGACCTATACTAACAACTGTTTTGTATCTAGCTTTAGTAGAAGACAAGGAAATTGTATTCTAAAGCTTACTCTACCATGAAAATACTCTTGAACCAAGAGTGAAAACATAATCTATTATAGACCTTCTTTAATTAATTGATCCTACCCAATTTGAATCAACACACCTTATTAGCTTAAAATCAATAGGTTTCTTATATAAAATTCCGAATTAAATAGTTCCTTTGACATATCTAAGAACTCATTTTTTAGATTTTTAATGTTATTCGTGTGGTTTAGCCATGAATTGATAAATATAAATCATTAAAAAACACTAATTCAATCTAATAGTAGTAAGATAAATCAAAATACCTACTAATTTCCAATACATATTTCATTGATTGGTGGTGAATCAGTGTTAGTTAAGAGTTTTGTCCTAACTTCCATAGGTTTATATGTTGGATTAAAATCATACATTTTGAATTTATCTAAAAAGGTTTTGAAATATTTTATTTTGGACACAAAAATATTATAACCAAAATTTTAACATTGCCTAAATTCTACACCTAGACAATATTGAAGCATGCCTAGATCAATCATTTCAAACATAGAATAGATGTTGAATTGCACCTATTTAATCAAGATAAATTTACTCTCGATGATGTAAATATAATCAACATAGACAAATATAATCACTATGTCATTACCAACCAATTTAACATAAAGAATGAATTCTACATCACTTCTTTTAAAACCAAAAACTTTAATATATTTATCAATTTTTAAATAATAGGTTTGAGGATCTTATTTAATTCCATAAAATGACTTCATTAACCTACACACCAGATGCTCTTTTATAGTAATCTAAAACCCTTATGGTTCTACCATGTAAACTTCTACTTCTAAGTCTCTATTTAATAAAGTACTCTTTACATCCATTTGATATTCCTACCAACCAAACTAAGCAAAAATAGTAATAACCATTTTGAATGTTATCATTTTTTTGTAGGAATAAATGTTTATTCATAATCTACACTTTCTTCTTGTGCATATCCTTTAACAAAAATACAAGCTTTATACTTATCTAAATAACCATCTAACTTACATTTTTATTTATAAATCCACTTACATCCAATGAACTTCTTACCTAGGGGTAGATCAAATAAAACCCAGTTTCTACTTTTCATTAATGCATCATACTCCACATCTATGGTATATCCCCATTCAGGATTCCCTTTAACATCTACATAAGTATATGATTCAAATATTTGTGAAATAGCTAAATTGAGAGAGAAAATTACCTGCTCATGACTTCTCACTACTTGTTTCCCAAATCTAGTGGATAATCCATCCATTAAAAGTGGAATTTCATCTTCCTTTACATATTTAAGAGTGGCATAAAACCACTTTGGATTTTTGTGTTGACTAGTCTAGTCTGATTGTGAATCATTATTGGCTTTGCTAGATCCTTCCATGGATAATTAATTCTCTAATGTCTACCTTTTCCAATTCTTTTTCCACTTTATTTCTTGAATTAGAATTAAAATCATCACTATCTATCCATATATTACTAAGATCAGTGGGTTTACCATTTCTTGAGAAATATGGGATTTTATCCTCTATTGTGACATCTGTATTTACAACTTTTTTTTATAGATATCTAGTAATCTATATGCTTTAAATTGTTAACTATAGTCAATAAACATATACATTTTACTTTGTGAATCTAAGCCACTCCTTTTTATTTAGGAATTAGTGAAAAATAAATAAAACCAAAAATGAGGAAATAATTTACATCAAGTGTTATATCTGATGATGATTCTTTAGGAGTGATGTTTTTCATATATTTACATGGACTTATATTCATTATGTACATTGTAGTTTTAACAACTTCTACCCAGTATTGAAAAGGTACATTTTTGCTTTGATACACTATGCCATCTCAATGATATTCTTGTTTCTCTTTTCCACTACTTCATTTTTTATGGAGTGTAAAGAGTTGTATACTATCTGTGTATACCTTCTTATGTAAAATATGATTGTAACTATTTTGAGATGAACTCACCTCCATTATTAGATTTGGGAGTTTTAACTTGTTTACCTAATCATTTTTTAGTCAATATTTTACATGCAACAAAATTATCAAATAATTATGATTTATTATTTAGGAAATATATCCTTATTTTCCTAGAAAAACCATCAACAATAAACAAGAAATAAAGTGCTCCAAATATTGTACAAGTTTTCATTAGACCATGTAAATTTGTATGAACCAATTCTAATACATTTTCTACCCTCGATGTTTTACCAGTATAAAATGTATGTCTAATTAATTTACCCAAATGGCACCCTATGTAAACATTTTGAATTTATTTAATGGATGGAATTCCTTTCACTATTTTATTCTTAATAAATTTTAAATATTGGTAGATAAGGTAACCATATATTTCATGCCAAAGAGTACTAGTATGTTTAACTAATGCTAATGTGTGTTCTTTTGTTGTTTCAGGATATATGAGTTTGTATAAACCTCTCTACTTAATTCCCATATCAATTACCTTATCATTGAGTGTAGATACTATAAATTTGTTTCCTTCAAACTTCACAATAAGACATTTTTTTATTTATCTCACGTATAGATAGTATATTTTTGCTCATATTAGGTACATATCTAACATAAACAATGTAAATCTGAAGACATTGTTTAAAGTGATCTAAACATCCCCAATACCTCTAAAAAAATTACTCCAACCATCACCAAAAAGAAATGGATTATTTACTAGTAGTATCCCCAATGAAATTCACATACCAATCTTGGTGACATGTGTAGTGTCAAGATGCGTTTGAGCTAAAGTACCAAATGTGTGACTTGGTGGATTGGTCATGTGATGATACAAAGGAAAAATAATTAGGTGTTTCCTCTCTAGATTACTCTAAAATATGATCATACATAGGCTTATTTCATGTATTATCCATATCTTATTGTCACTTTGGACAATCTTTCTTGAAATGACTAGATTCCTTACAATAAAAGCATTTATATTTAGACTTATTATAAGTACTTACATTATTTTTGGAGGTGACTTTTATAAAATTATTTGTATTCCATTGTTTTCCATTTCCTTTTGACTATTCCATGAATGTAATTTATATAAAATTGATGTTGTAGCAACTAAATGTTCTTGCTTACTTTCTTTCTGCATGAGAAGTATAGATAACTTCTAAAAATCAAGACTCTATATTTATATGATCATGTAAAGGGAATATAAAAATGAATCATATGATGGAATAAATTTATGAATTACCAAATCAATCAGGTTTTAATCATCTACATGCTTATCAACTAATTTTATATAATCAAAAAAATCCTTCAAGTGTAATAAGAATTTAGAAATAGAACCACCTTCCTACATCTTATTCAAAAACAAAAAATCTTCCAACTAAAATACCCTATCGACTTCAAAATCTTGGTATTTAACTATACGATGTTTCCATAAATTATAATGAATAGTTGAATTCATGAATTATGTCATTATATTGTCATCTATTTAAATTTTTAAAAACTTCAAAGCTTCTCATTGATTCTTATCATAATAATTAGGTTCATCATCTAGTCTAGTTTATTCAAAAAGTATAATTTGATCGATATTTTGATACTCATAGAGAGTAAGTATCTTGTAACTCCATAAACTAAATTTTTTACTTGTCATTTTTTTAAAATATGACAATAATAGGTGTTGTAAACTATCCATTTTGACCTAGTTTTTCACTAAAATAATTAATTCAAAAAAACTAAAAATTATGTTATAAAAAATACATTTGCACAAGGATGCTATGTTAAAACTAGACAAAGCTTAACATTTTTAGCAAAAATGTATTTAAAAAATGTAGATTATGTAAGATATTATTAACAAACTCTTTACCATTTATGGGAAATTAAATTAACCATCTTCTACAAAATTGCGTAAAAATGACAAAAAAATAAATTTCAATTTTTACAAACTCTTTGAACAAAATTTATTTTTCATACAGTGTGCTTTAATTAATCTAATAATGTGGCATATTCATTGGATTTTACTCATTTATATCCACTATATATTGAATCAATAGTGATTTTTAGGTCACTCTAGGTAATTTTAAGGAAATAAAAATAAATTTTATAATGTTTTAGACATTATAAAATCATATAAATGTTTAGTTTCCTTATATATATATATATGAAACAAAAAAATTTGGCTTTAAGAGGATGTAATTTAAATCATACAATTAGAGGAAACTTGTATATGTCATCTTATTTTCCACCCAGACACTTCATTCCTTAAGAAAATATTATCTAGACAAGATTTACATGGCATTTTAGATCATATATAGACATAGAAGAAATAATTTTGAATATAAAATGATATTGAAAATTAACTTGCAATCAAATAGTAGGTTATCTACTTGGAACACATCATAAGGGTGACACACTCATTTGTAAAATTCCTTTTCCACCCAAAACATCTCCCTCCTTTTATAAAATTAGGATCGAGTTGATTCCACTGATAACTAGATCAAACCAACAATGGTGTTTCACTATTCAAGTTCCTTTTTATTCAATGATATTAATAACAAGCACAATCTTCTTCTAGTATATCATACCTCTCTCTAAAATACCACACCACTCTTCATTTTACCATGCCACACTAATCCAAAACTTGGAAGATTTGTTTGAAAGATATTTCAAGAACACATAAATAATAATGCTATCTCTGAAAAGAGATGTTTTATTGCTCATAAATTACAGATACAAACATATGCCTATATCTAGGAAGAGATGTTTGATTTATTTATTGAGATAAATATTTATTTATACCTATTTTTAAGGTATGGTGAGGATTTGGAAGGTCATCAATCTTGATGGAGATGAAGTGGTTTGACTTCCATGATTTACAACAACATAAAAATTGAGAAATTACTATTTTTAGAAACTTTCTATTTTTAGACTGCACTATTATAATTAAAATTTTGGGAACTTACATTATGTTTTATAGGATAAAAACCCATAAATAATATCTTGTGACATCTAATCACATTTTCCTCATTCTTAGCTTTCCAACAGTTTAAACAGGGAGTCAATCGGAGCTATGGTTCAAAAGTTATGGCTCCTGAAAGTTTTACAACCAATTGGGTTAGAACCATTGATCAAATTTGCCACCTGAAGTATTGCCAAAATCACACACGCAAATAAATAATTTGTTTGAGATGAATCTCTTAGTTAATTAATTGAATTTATAATTTAAATTTATCAAATAATTTTAAAAATTAAAATTGGAATGCCACATTTTCCTTGGATTGCCACATTGGATTAGAAAAATACCTCTTCCTTATTTTTCCTCTTGCCACATCCTTTCTCTCTTGTAATGATATTTTACACCACATCCCCTTTAAAATATTTTATATTATGGTCTTCACCTTTTATACATGTGTACTCCATGTTTCCTCCCTAAACAGACCTCCTCCCTCACAGGTGTTTTCTCTAGGCTCTTTCAACCATTGATTATGATTACCATAAAATATTATATGTGAACCAAAGAAGCACAATATTATTACATAAAAAATTCCATATAAATATATTTATAAATCAATACAAAAAAGGAGAGCCAAAATATAAAAATCATCCATAAGTTAATCTTAGCTAAATGGTAAGAGATGTGACTAACAACACTAATAAATTATTAACAAAATAACAAGCTTAACAATCTTGATCATTAATAAACTATTATAATATTAGAGTCAGTCATATTATCTTGTGGTAAAACATATAAAACCATATACATGTACTCATCCATATTTTACCTTCTCTTATGATGATGATTCATATCTACCTATCATTGAACCATTTTCCTTTACACATTTTTTGCAACTAGGGCAACCCAATATTTATATGTTCACTTCCATGACCCAAGGTTAGTTTTGAGATTGTACTCTTTTATAAGGTGAAATTTAATAATATTTAGGAACAAAGGTCTTTAGTTTCCCTCCTCTAGTAGCTAAGTGCAAACTCTCTTGTGATAGTCATATTTAACAGCGATTGTTGGTCTTTCCAAATCTGTATGGAGGAGGAAAATAGAAAAATCTAAAAGAGTTGTGATATTCATATTTAAAAACCATTTTATATCTTTAAAAATAAGTATAGAGGACTAAAATATAAAAATATAATATTTAAATCCATACCATAATAAAAATTTATGTTAAAAGGAAAATCAAATCTTAAAATTTAGAACGCATCAAAATACGTGATCAATTTTACACATCTATTTTATTTAAAGATCAAACTCCAAAATTAGCCTCATGATAGAGCTGAAGTAAATTGGGATATTTCATGCCAATAAGATAAGTTATTAGGTCTAATTACATCATTATCTATATTGTTAAATCCTTGTACCACCTACTTTCTCATACAAGTGCCCAATCTTTGCAATAAAATGACAACTCTTTAAGGGGTCCTAAGGAGTAGGGGACACCTTGTAGTAAGGTTAATTTTTTTTTTTTTTATGAATTATATCCTTAATGGGATGATATTTATGTTTCACTAATTATCCCAAGATTATTTTTTCTAGTTAGAGTTATCTAGGGCCATTTATGTTGAAAAATTTTAGTCTTTCCAATATTATTTGGGTGTCTAGTTTCCAGTAAAGACCATGTTTTTGCCTTGATGATGACCTATATTCCCTCCATCCACTCCCCCCTTGATAAAAATTTGTTTATAAATATCTCCCATATTCTTAATTTATTATTCTCCATCTATTTCAAACATGGTAGTAATATGGCAGGTCTAGCTTTTTCCGTCTTTAGAATAGAAGCTACATCTTTGATTTACTAGGAGGTGTTATTTTGGGAATTAATTTATCTTTATCATTTTTCCATTTAATTATTTAATAGTTCACCTATTTTTTTAAGTTTGGTTTATTAATTCTCTTACATTTATGTTTTAATCATAAATCAATTTTATGTGTTCCTTATTTCATTTGGATTATTACTTATCTTACTTTGGATGCATTAAAGTAGCCTTAATGTTTTGGATTATCAAATTTCATTTATATTTTTATTTGATTCCTTGGATATTTTGGTTCTAAAATATCCTTGTTGATCTTGTTTTTCCAATTTTCTAAGTTTTTCAATCATTTCTTAGATTTTTTCATTTACATCTATTTAATGATCATCCTGCATATGCACACATTATTTTTATCCATTTTAGCCTTATATCCTTCAGGTTTCTCAAATGCAATTATTGTGACTCTATGATCAATAATATGATATTTTTATAAAATTTTTCAAAAAAGGTAAGTAAAGGCATGTATATGTTAATTTTAGTTACTCATTTATCAATAGTTTCATCAAAAATTATTTTAGTTATGCGCTTTTATGTTGTTATCCCAAAGCACCATCCTAAATTACACTATTGTGACATGTGATGAGCTTCAAGTGGAACATATATATATACATGATATTTTAAATTATATCACATTACTAATGATTTATATTATATGGCCGTGTTGGTACATCAATCTCCTTGAGTGCATGCCTTAAAGGGTGCACCAAGGAGGTGGAATTTTCTCAAGGTATTTTACAATAGATGTTTGTGTACTAGTTTGTCACACCATAATTAATATTAGTATGGCCTCATATAATTATATATCTATCTTACCTTTTTGTCTACTCCCCATCCATATTTTCTATATTCCCTATGTCCTACAATATTGGCATGGATAATATAATTTATTTTATGCTTAATTCTTACATTTATTGTATTATCTACCCTGAAATAGTTTTAAGTCTATATTCTAACATGTGTAATGCATTGTCTTGGCCAACACCATATTGTGACATTTAACATCTTCCTAAAATATTTGTATCCAAGATCACTAGATCTATGAATGCACATGATGGAGTGATATCATGGTTCAAGCAAGTGCACATCATAATGAAGGTAATAGTAAATGAAATCATGCATAGAAAAATATTGCAAAGAAATGAGATCAAATAAAATACTCCATATCATCCTAAATTATGAATTGCTTATACAAAGGGATGAAGTTCAAATCTTTCACAACTCTCAAATTTTTCATAGCTCACAACTAAATAGCTCAAACAATCCACAACATTATGCATTAGATTGCCTTATACTACATTAGAAATATGAAAGGAGAGAGGTGCACATATAGGTTGGAGAGAGAGTAAAACCCCACTATATACACTAGAAATACATACACTATAATTTTAAATGTTGAAAACACCCCTAAACTACCTGAGACCCCCTTGAGACCAATTTCACCCATTGACCATTGATCAGGCCCAACTGTAGTTAGTTTTACCCAATTAGCTTAACCTAACCTTTACCCACTTTTTCCCTTTACCTTCAACTGTCGATGATAAGGTTGATAATCAAAAATCACCCTAACCATCGATAGTCAAGGTCCACCTCCCTAATAATTAACATGGAAGTCACTCACTTTACTTTTCTAAAAATAACCCATCTAATTCTATTTATGTGCCATCGCATGGATGAGTTAATCTTGGAAGGACTAGTTCATATTTTGTTGCAACTCTCTTGCCGTGCATATAAGAGAGAGGAGTTGGGACGTAAAATCCATCTTCAATTTTTATCAAGAGCTTGTGCATCTAGGATATTATTTCTTGTAGGTCAATCACTATTAGAAATCCAACAATCTAGTAATCATATTAGAGAGTTAATTTATTGCTACTTCTCCATCAATCCTTCAGGTATTGTTACTCTATTAAAATCAAGCTAGATTTCACCAACAAATAAACTACCTCAACCACTCACCCAATCAACTTATGGTAATAAAAGTATTTATTTCTCAATATTCATCTACTTTATTTCCATTTTGCAATCAACCTAGACCTTACCCATCTCTTGAAACCCATCTTTTGGATCTCATCAACTAGCCCTTTTACCAACCCAGATCTTCACATAGTAACCATAGATGGTTGATTCAACCACCAACAGTATATCAAACCATTGATGGTCACCTTAACTACTAATGATCACATTAACTATTGACAGTCAGCCCAATCACCAATGGTCACTATGGCACCAAAAACTAGTAAGATAATTTCACCAACGTACACTGAATCAAACCTAATTTCTTATGTTCTTGCCTAATCACATACCCCTATCTAATTTTATAAATTAGACCCCAACACTGTATCACTAGTGTTAATTATTTTATCACTAATTCAATCATTATTAGTCTTTTTTCTAAGCAAGTATTCTTGTGTTCAATTTTAGTACCTTTTGATTATTGATGAAAGTACCTTCTATTTTATTTTATAAGCTTAATTTTTTAAAATGTGTGGATTGATAGACCCTAAGGAAGCTCTCACTTCTGGGATCTAGCTATCACTAGGCAATCCACTCAACTATTTGTCTAATAAACAAGTTTTCTTTAGTGCTTTCTTATCTATAGATCATCCTCCCAAGCCAAAGAGGATCTCTCCATAATCTTTTGATTCGACATGTGCATTATCAATTAAGTTTTTCAACCATACCCATACTTAGTTTTTTATTTTACCTCTTTCCAATAATAAGAAAGAAAATTATTGAAACATTCTAGCATGCCCTATGGGACCTTTGGGTCTCTACTTGGGTTCTTGTTTACTTGCATTCTCTCTCTATTCTATGTTCATTAATGAAATAAAAAATTTATTTTGGGTTTAAAACTAAGTTCATACATCAATTTCTTGAAATTTTATTTCACATGGCTTAACTTAGAGGTAAAGTAATTTATCATAGCTTCACTCTTTGTTGCACACACCTAACTAGACCACTTTCATCAATTAAACATCAAACAAACTTGAGACAAGGCTCGAATAGGATTTCATGACCTAGTAGCAACCTTACCCTCTTCTAGCAATCCTACTTGGAGGTCATTTCCAATGGGAGGACCAACTCAATTATCTAGTTGAGTATAATATATGGATGCCAATATATATTGGCTAATCACCCAACACCTTTATTGCTATGGTGTGTGAAGTGAGGGGATAGGCCCCATTACCAATCCATGCATTGATTCTAATATAGATTATTTTTGAGTGCCTAAACACAACTTGAAACCAACCATAGACTTCCTTTTTATTACCCGATCTACAAACCAATTTAAGTCACACATCTTCTTAATTCATAAGCCAAAAGTGAGATTAATTAAAATTCTAGGTTTTAACACATCTTTTAGAGTGTGATTTGATTTCTTTGATCTTTTCTTATCTTCTCTTTGTTTGAGTAGTGATCTTGTTTATGATTTCTATCTCCCTTATCTCATATGGTTCTCACTTTCCAACAATGAAGAGACCTTATAGAGTAAAACCCATCACCAAGCCAACCTACCTCTTCTACCTCCTCATCCATGGAATACATTTTTAAACTAGTAGAATATCTTCACCCCTTGGGAAGTCCTACTTTCCCTCAAGAGGTTCCTTAAGGAGATGCATATTTTTCTACTTTCTTAGATAACATTCCAATAAATTTCTAACATTACCTTACAAGCACATCTTACCATATCCCAAATTTGGCTCCACTCATAGATCCACCTTATGGTATGCCTCCCCATCTCATGGAGAGTATCTCCATTACAATGATTACTACCCAATATTTGACTACCCAAGCTTCCTCATCAACCAATAAACCCTTTGAAACTACCATAGAGAACCAACCAACCCAAACCACCACTACCCTTATACCTTATACTCCTAACAACCACTCTACTATAATAGGAATGACTACCTCTAGCACTACCAACATTGCTTTATCTACCTTTAACCCTTTAACCACTACTTTGGTTCAAATAATTTTGGTGTCCATACCATCTACCTTGCCATTGATTAGCACAAGGATCACCACCCTTCCATTAGTCACCAACCCAAATAATGCTTCTATCCAACAAGCACCCCTTGGACCAACCTTTGGTTACATACCTAATATACAAGGGTATGTACCCACTACCCAACTACCTACCTCTACCTACCTTTATGTATCCTCCACCAGGTTTTGACATCTACTTACCAATATGTGGTAGCCTTCCAACCTTCTACCCACTACCAGCATGTTTCCCAACCATCACAATAGTATGCATCTTATAACCTTTCAAGTGCACAACCCTAAGTTGACCTAACGAAAATGCTTATGAACAAGATTACCACCTTAATGTCATCCATTTAGGGTTCTCACAACATCTTATCATATGACCAAATCTATAATGAGCCCATCTATCTATCCATACTTATCAGGCCATATCCTCACCAATGGGAACTTCCCAAGTTCTCTAATTTTTAAAGTAAGGAGGATACCTAATAACACCTTAGGGAATTTATGCATGCTTGTAATCTAATTACCTATGATTATTTCCTTTTTCTCCACGCCTTCTCCATGTCTCTAGCTGACCCAACCTTAGATTGATATAGTGCCTTACCTATGGATTCCATCTTCTCTTTTACCCAACTAGATCAAACCTTCTTGAACCACTTCTTGATAAATATATCTAAGAAAGTTTCTATCACCAACCTCTATTCTATCTAGCAGATTGAGGATGAATTCATTTCTGATTTCATGGTTCGTTGGAGGAGTCTAATTAACCAACTTTCCTTTTCTTTGCCTCAATCTAAACTCATAGAGCTCTTTATTTAGGTATGTGCTAAGCATATATCCTCTACATTGTATTTCCAAAGCTTCTAAACCTTTGATGAATATTTTACCATGACACGTAAGTTAGAGAACTGAGACATTGATGAAGGAAAGCTAATCTCAAAAACAAGAACTCAACCTATAAAACTAATTAGGCTTCTCCTTCCAAGTCAAGTAACCAATCCAACACCAATACCAAGGGAAAAGGAATTGCAAATGTGGTTGTCCTAAAAGCCACTCTTCCACCTTCTATCAACCAATATAATTCCTCTAGTTTCTCAAATTAAAACTCAAGGAACCAAACCCAAAACTACCAAAATAAATTTATTCCACTTGGAGAATCCTATGCATCCATCTTAGAGAAGTTATTGAAAGCCAATATCATTCAACTTCCTCATATCAATCCACCTCATTAATTTGACCCTTCTCACCCTATACCTAATTGGTACAATGATAATGGTTTATGTGCCTTTCATCAAGTAATAAGACATGATGTCAGTAAGTGAAAAACCTTTAAGAGCCTTGTCTAATCCCTCATTAACAAGGGATAGTATACATTGGAAAACCCCAATGCACCATCAAACCAAGCCCTTAAAATATTTAGGAAACTTTTGTTGAACCATGCTCCTACCAAGAATTAGAGCAACAACATTGAGTGCTCTCATGATACCCATATGGTTAACATGGTCCTTGATACACTCATTTTTGAGCCACCTAGTACCCAATCTTCTGATTCTCCATAGTCTATTGAGAAAGTGGATTCAACTTCCCTTCCTTTAGCCACTCAAACTAAATAAATACCATCCTCTCTCCCTCCACTTATTGAGGTAGTAGATCCACTAACCACCCTTTTAGCTAATATATTAGAACAACCAACCATCATCACCCTATCTTTACCTCCAATGATTGAATAGCCTACTCCCCCCTCAAAAATCATTTTTAAGAAGGAAACCCCCATGTCTACTCCTACCACTAAGGAACCACCTATCTTAATCCCACATCCCTTGATTGAGGAAGAGGATGAGGTTACCATTCCTATGTCTCTACCTAGGGACCTATCTTTCAGGTCACCATTTAGGAAATTAAGCCAACCTACAAACCATTATCTATACTAGTGTAGAAATTAGAGTTTATCTCTAACCCTAACATGGATTGAGCCACCTTTTGGAAACAATTAGGGATACCTTATATCACGAAGAAAGAGACTTAAATCATACCTTTGGTAGACCAACCCACCACTTCTACTATCCAACCTTCTACCTTATCAACCACACCCATTAAAACTCTTACCAATTTGAAAAACCCTCAACCACCCAAGACACCTAAACCCTAAGAACCCAAATCACCCTCTCAGACCAAGCTAACCAAATTAATCAAGAACATTGGCATCCTCCATAAACCAAGCCTTAGTCAACCATATATGAAAGTAAACCTAACCTCTTTGAACCCACTAACCAAATGTTAAACCAAATCAACCAAAGAGGTGAAACCACACAAAGGCTATACGACCCAAATTTTACCTGTCTCAACCTTGTCCTCCATTTTAGGGCCTCGTCCTTCTACCTTGAGCAAGAAGCTAATTGCCTCTATAAAAACCCCACTGCCTCTTTTGGTTACACTTATGCAGTTGCTCTCCAATGTAACTCTTTTATTGTGCTAATAATACCTAAGCTACCTACCTTATGATCTTCCACATCTAGCTCATCAACCCCCTTACCTAAACCAAAACCATCAACCAAGATTATCAACCTACCTAAACCACCTACCACCAAACCTAGCTTTAAATATACTCCTACTTCAACTATCAAAACAAACACCACTAAAACTTTACCATCTTTGGTTGAATCTTATTCAACCATTCTCTATAGGTTGTTGCAAATATCTTGTTTAACCTTACCTCCCATTAGACCCTTTTTCCCTCTAGCTTATAAACCCATCTAGTATAATGACCACCATATGTGTTCCTATCATAGGACACATGACCATGATATAGAGAACTGCAAATCTCTTGAAACCATCATCCACCAAATTTATGATGAGGATGATCTATTAATAAATGAACCTCTTATGAGCCCCATACCAATCTAACCACAAACCATACCTACCCAACACTCACCTACTCCTCCACTCTCACCTTGGAGTGAAGATAAATCTAACCAATCCTCTAACTCAACCTCTCCTTCTATCCATACTATCAATGTGGTCAAAAGAGTGAAATAAAAAGATAAGGGGAAGGCCAAGTTGTCCATTATTTGGAGATACCCCTCCTAAAACTCTCGACCATCTCCATCTTTAACCAAACCCAATATCCATCTAAGGTTCCTCTCAATCCAACCCTTCAAAATCCATTAAGAGAGTTATCTTCAAATAACTCCATTAGACCCTAGTGAAGATGAGCTTGTATGAGTTGATCTCTACCTCTCCCCATCATCATCAAGCATTGATAGAGGCTTTGCAATCCATTGAGGTCCAATCCGAGGACCCCTAACCTCTAGCCACCTTTTTTGATGATCTTCAAATTTCTAACCTTGTTACCTTCAAACATTCATAAATACCTTCCATCCATCTTGAGGACCTATATCCTCCTCTCTTTATAACTGCTTACATCAACCAAACCCATATCAAATAGGTCAAGATTGATGGGGGAGCTAGCATAAACATCATCTCCTCTCATACCTACAACCAACTCAACCTACTAGACAATGTTATGCTTAAATCCTTAGCCATCCTTCATTCTTTTAATGATACCATGGCCACTACCTTGGGAACTATCATCTTCCATATCTGTGTAGGACCTCGCATGCTCCCCAAAATTTTCTATGTTTTAGAAGGTGAATTATAATACATCTTATTTGGACAACCTTGGAATCACTCAATGGGTTGTGTTCCCTCTACCCCCACCATTGTATTAAGTTAAAGCATGAAGGATAGGTCATCACCATCCAAGCTAACCCAAGTCTTTTTTAAACATGCAACATGACCTACCACCTCAATGATTTCCTCATACCCCCATCCAACACACCCTTAATAATTAAAACTCAACCTTTAACCACCAAAGTAGATATCATACATCCTTCCACTAATGAGGCATCAACTAGCTCCTATATACCTTCACACCTAAACCCTACTATAGACCCTTTTAAATCCACATTCCATCATATTTTGTTTGGGCAATATCACCTTTTAGTGCTTGACACTTTCCCTACTCCTCATGAGTATGAGTAACTTATCAACTAGCTAGGATATGACCCCAATGTTGGGATAGTTATTTCCTTTGGACCTACCCACTATAAAACTCATTTTATCTATGGAAGACTCAAAAAATCCCTTAGTGCTCCTATCACCTCTCTCCCACCTTGACCATTCACCATTAATTTCTCTTACCTAGATAAATCAACCTTTACCAAGACATACCTCCATCACTATGATTAGAAAGGCTTTGGTCTTAGGTGATACGAACATGGTCCACATGAATTGGTTACCATAGACACTAGGCAGCCACATAAGAACCATAGACTTAGTTTCATCTTACCTAATAAAAATAAAACCAAATAACCCACTGCTACCATTGATGAGGAAGATATTCCTTCCTCACCTCCACTTCCATGTGAGGATGATGACATCATCCCACCTAACTTTTTTTCATCAACTTGATCAACCTCAGACCCTTGACTTATAAAAATGAGGGGGAAATCATAACCATCCTTTTAACCCATCTTGAGATGATAGGATAAGACTCTCCCTACATTAGCATTATTTATTTCCAAGATGATGATTCTATTCTCACCTACCTTGGTGCCCTTGATTCTTCAATCCATAAATCCCTTCCTCTTGAGACCTCAATAATGTTGACTAAATCCACCATAGATATAAACTTGGGTACCTTAGACA
Organism: Torreya grandis; assembly: GCA_037957365.1. Lineage (NCBI taxonomy): Eukaryota > Viridiplantae > Streptophyta > Pinopsida > Cupressales > Taxaceae > Torreya > Torreya grandis. Next base: position 1,052,220 of record JARHVA010002173.1, read on the forward strand.
ACCAACCCCCACATTGTCAAATTTGGCCAATTACTGAATGCTGAGGAACTTCAAGACTTCCCCTCTTTCCTCAAAGACTACAGCATAGCCTTTTCTTGGTCCTATAGTCATATGCTCAAAATTGACCCCACCACATATTCACTCACCATGACACCAAGCCTATTAAGAAAAATCTTTGATGCATGCATCCCTATATAGACCTTCTCATCAAAGAAGAGCTTTAGCATCTTCTATCTATTAAATATATTCAACCCATTGAATACCCCCAATGGGTCTTGAATATCATGCCTATCACCAAAGCCACAAGGGTACTATGTATTTGTGTGGACTTTCATGGCTTCAACCTCACCTACCCCAAATATGACCTCCCTCTACCTAAAATTGATTAGCTTGTTGATCTTACATTCAGCCATGAGATGTTATCTCTCATGGATGGGTTCTTAAATTATAATCAGATCTTAATTTCACTTGAAGATCAACATAAAACTACATTTACTACCCCTTGGGGAACCTTTTGCTATAGAGTCATTCCTTTCAGGCTAAATAGCACTAGTGTAACCTACCAATGTGTCATGACCTACATTTTTCATGACCTTATCCATAAAATTATAGATGACTATGTGGATTAAATTCTTGGGAAATACAAACTCCAAAAGGATCACTTAACTATTCTTAAGATCATCTTCGAATGCCTCATCCATTATCATGTTCATCTCAACCCCAAGAAGTGCATTTTTTGGGTCTTGTCAGGAAAGATTCTTGGTTTCATTGTCTCCCTTCAAGGAATCAAACTCAATCTTACAAAAATTAGAGCAATCCTAGACATGCTTCCCCTACTAACCTTAAGCAACTCTAAAGCTTGCAAGGGAAGAATTAGTCCATTCATCATTTTATTTCCCAGCTTTCAAAATAGTGCCAACCCTTCCACCACCTTATAAAGAGGATGTGTCTTCCAATTAGAATAGTGATTGTCAAAAGGCCTTTGATTCACTCAAAGAGTACCTTTTGTCACCACCTATTCTTACCCCTCCTAAGGATTACCAACCCTTTTACCTTTATATCTCTACCATCAACCATTCCCTAGGGGAAATGTTGGCTCATCAAGATGAACAACATAAAGAAAAGACATATACTACATTAGCTACACACTGGTAGAATATGAGACTTGGTACACCCATATAAATAATTTTTGCTTAGATTTAATCTTCATACAACCAAACTTTGCCACTACCTTTTCAACCATAAAACCTATGTCATAACCAATACCAACCCACTCAAGTACATGCACTCCAAGCCATACCAAACTAGTGTATGGCTAAGTGGATCATGTTATTAGTAAAATTTGATCTTAAGTTCCTCTAGCAAAATTAAATTAAGGGGAAAGTCATTGTTGACCATTTGGTTAAGGCACCTTTACCAAAAAACCACCCTCCTCATCTTGGGTTTCTTGATGAGTCCATCATGACCCTCTCTCGAGTAGAATTCACCTATCAAGCCACCATGTTCTTTGATGGATCAAAGTGTTAACATGGTGGGGGAGCGAGTATCATCCTTATCCATTTTAATAGTTAACCTCTCCCTTTGTCCTTCAAGATTGATTTTGAATGTACCAATAATATGATTGAGTAAGAATCCCTAATAATATGTATTCACACTGCCTTAGCCCTAAGGGTCAAAACAATCAATATCTTTAGTGGCTCCAAATTTATGGTCAATGAAATCAATAGCTCTTACCAGTTTAAGAGTGATGTTTTGTAGTAGTACAAGAAACTAGTTGATGAACTCTTGGCATCTTTTGAGCACTACCGCATCTAGTCAACCCCATTATCTAAAAACAAGTTCATCAACACCATGGTTTCCCTTACCTCTCAAATACCATCCACACCCTCAGAATCCAAGCTATCTATCATTATCCATAGACTTACCTAGACTTCATATGTCAAACCAGATTCTCCCACCATTTTTACTATGGAGGAGACCTAACCTAACCTTTGGTATCAATAAACCTTTGACTAACTTAACCTTGGAATAATTCCTTTTAGCCTCTCTAAGAATGATTGAAGAGAATTTATCCATATCACCTCCTTTTATACCTTACTAGGATGAATTATTTACAAGTTTAGCTTTGATGGCCTCATCTTATGTTGCTTACATAGTTAAGAAGCCTCTCACACTATCAAATGAAATTCATTATGACATCTATGGGGGATACTTTAGTGGCCTCACTATAGTTAAGCACATATTTTACCTAAGATATTATTGGCTTACCCTTAACCGATACTATTTTGATTATGTGAAAAAGTGTGTTAAGTGTCAATAACATGTTAATTTTCATCACGCACCTAGCCATAGACTTCGAGTCTCCACCAATTTTTGGCCCTTTTCATAATGGGGTCTAGACCTCATTGGTGAGATCAACCCCCATTCCTCTTAGTGACACCATCTATCATCACTATGATCAAGTATTTTACCAAATGGGTAGAGTCTATTCTTCTAGCCATAACCAAAGTGGAGAAGATTGTCGACTTTATCAACAATCATATCATCTGCTACTACAGTGTTCCTCATAAGATTATCATCAATAATAGTAAATAATTTAATAATAAGCAAGTATAAGGTCTATTTGATGCACTCATAATTAATTTTATCCTCACCCTCATTCCCTAAGTGAATGGATAGGTAGAAGCCTCTAACAAAAATCTTAATAATATGTTAACTAAAATTGTTAGTGCATCAGGTTAGGATTGGCATTTACACATCTCCTTCACCTTATGGGAATATCTTACTAGAATTAGAACCCCTACAAGTTCTACCCCATTTTCTCTTATGTTTGGAAAAGAGGCTATCTTGCCTCTTGAAGTCCAAATCCCCTATCTTTGAATATCTTTGTAAGAACTTATTTTGAAGGATGATTATCTCCATCACCATATACCTAGTTGGAGCTACTCGATGAACATTATTTAGCAACCCTCACCCACCTCCATGTCTATCAATATTTCATCAAACATGCCTCTAAAAAACACTTATATTATGGGAATTCAATATCAGAGACCTCATCCTAAAGGAAAATCAACATGTCACAAATATGGAAAAAAACAAGTAGGGCAAGTTTATTTTCAATTGAATTAGACCTTATATCATAACCCATAAGTATGGATTACGATATTATTGATTGTCTTCTCTGAAAGGACATCTATATCCTAAACCCCTCAATGATTCACACGGACATCTATTCTTTTATTGAGAAGGATCGTGTTCACCTTTTGTCTAAACTTAAGCTCATCCTTTGCTATCTACCCACATTTGATCTCCCTATTTTAGGGGTAACTGATTAAAATTGAATAATGTGATTAGTTGTCATTGGTATGTCCTTATCTTCAATAATGGGTATCATAGCTCTACCCATGGCATGGTTCTCATGGTGCTTTACATACCTTCATAATGGATTCCCATGGTCGTTATCACCTAAAACTCTTCACACCTAATCAACCTTCTTGTGCTTTTAGTTTTGCCTTTATAAAGTTGAAGCACTAAGCCATCCTAAGCTAGTCTATGTCAACCAAAATCAATGCAAAATAAAACAATTCATGTCATTGGAAATCATGGCTCATTCTTAGCATTCACAGACTACACCCTTAAAGGACATCTATTGAAAATCTATTTGAAATTTCCAAAATGTAAGGTGGACTACTCCCTCAAAGGATAGCTATTAGAATCATTAATCAAAGCACACAAACATGGACCACTCCCTTGAATGATGGTTAAGCAAGCATTTGTCAAAAACATAGAAATTTCTTAGAAGCTTCTTAGATCGATCAGATTCTAATATATAGCAATAAAGCAAAAGATGCACCTTCATAAACAAACAAAAGAAAAATAATCTCAAAATCCATAATCAGATCTCAAGTAGCATACTCAAGTGGAAGCTATAATAAGATTTCATAAGTAGACTTCCCACATCTATCAGTCTACATAGCTTGGCATAGGCTTGTTTACCCTATTTCTTTAAACATATAGAAGATGCATGCTAACCTCATAAGAAGGTTCCATTTTCACCCATCTCCCCTTTACATTATATGCAAGGGATTTTTGAGCTTACTTGACACTATGTGGCCAAAACACATTTTTAACCAACTAACCAACACTCATATGAAGCATTTGAAGGGTTTATGTTCATTAAGGCAATCTAACTTTGGTTATATTTTAGTCCTTGTCAAAGAAAAAGAATCATGCCCTCTTCTTATCCTATCATTACTAGTTGATATTTTCATTACAGACTTTATATCTTGATTATATTCTCTATTCTCCCATCTAGTGTTACTAGTTATCTTACCACATGTGTTTTACCCTAAGTAAGATAACAACAACCATAATCATAATAGGCATACCCATGTGTGGCATAAGTAACATCATAATTGTAATCAAAACCATAAAAAACATAATCACACCATATCATCCATGAGCAATAAGATAATCAACCATTTTATGACACATGTCTAAATCTAAATAATGAAGCATCTACTCATTAAAATTTATCATATCATAAGCAAACAAGAATCACAACCATAAATCAAAACCATCTCATGCCTAGCTAGCTAAGTCTACATCAGTGTCTAGCATCCATAACATAAGCATAATCCATAAACAATATAGCATCATATCATAAGCATTAACATCAACATAAATCACAAACCATGAACATGGGAAATAAATAACGATCACATATATATAGATCTTGAGTCAAATAAACACCATCATATACATCATGTGTACCCATAAATAATATATGTAATAAATGTATACCATCTTTCTCTCATGTACATCTCACATCGTTGGCATGTAGGTTGATATCAAAGTTCAATAGCATGTACATCTATCATTTCATGTATCATGCCCTTAAGGCATCGATACCACTGGCCCCTCCTACTCCTCCACCTATAATAACATATGGTTCCAGTCCTCCTAGGATACTTATATGTCCACTCACTGTAGAGGCCCACTATCCTAGAGTAGCCATAGATGGCAAACTTGCTAGACTAGCTATTCACTCCCCCCATCTGAGCTCATTCAAATACTATGCTAGAATAATAACCTCATAATATTTTAGCTCCTCTAATATAGCTAGGTATCAGGCTATAAGAGTGAAACTCAATGGTGTTACCTATTCTATTGCTACCCTTACCCTCTATCTTAGGGTATCCCTCTCTTGAGTCACCAATCCTAGTGAGGCCCTTGCCTGATCTCTCTCTCTCTTATCAATATGGCAACATGACCCTATAAAGTGATAATATAACCCTACAACATGGCCACTTGTCCCTATACACCTATAATTAGCCACTATATATCATACCTAATACCATATGTGATATCCATCAATAAAACTAACATCATCTATTTCTACTCTAGCTAAAATTTCCTCATGGTCCAACACTACATCCTATGGTTGTGGCTTTATAATTAGAAACTCCACATCCTCCCTCATATACCTCAAGAAAGTAACCAAAATCCCCTACATGAGGCCATATTGCCTTCAAACTTGATTAAAGGGGATAAGCTCAATCTCACCATATTACTTCCCATGTATCCACCTCTAACTATATAATGATAAAGTGTGATAGCTATAGAAAGCCCACCTAAGCCAGCCCAAATATGGCCTCCACACAACATCACCTCCAACTAAACCCTTTAATTCATATCTAAACTAGTCAATGTCTCTAGCACCACCACCTAGCCCTATCAATTCATAGTCTCACCTCCATCATAGGAAACCCACCATGAATTATACCTATGTGTATACCTCCCATGGTAGCCCCAGTGTCCTTAACACCCTAATGTGCTCATATGCCTAGCAATGGAGCACAAACATAACACTGATCCCATATTGGATATGATCTTTGAATGCTTAGAGCTCTCTATAAATTTGAACAAGACTAGTTCCCATATAAACACTATCCTACCTAGAAACATCTCTACCAACACTCCCAATAGTAGATAATGGAAGCATCCACTACTTTAATATAGCAATGTGAAGTAATACATTATCATCATCATCATCATAGTCATCAAACATCAATCTTTTGGAGCCCTTTGGTATAATGGACTATAGCTAAAACTACCAAAATTCCACTTGTCATCGACCCAATCTTCACCATATAATATCTCCATATGACAATCCCTCTCCTTACTCTTAATATGGTATATATACTCCCTCTAAATGGGAAACTACATAATCCTATGCACATCCTCTAGAAGGATGTTGATCTCTCCTATTGGAAATAAAAATGTGTTCATAGCCAAGTCTCATCTCTTGATGAGGGTCATGATCAAGTCACATCCCATGATAGGTACTGATAGTGAACCATGGATCTAAAACTAGCCTCCTTTATGTGCATCCATTCAACCATAGTCATCCCATCATGGATCTTTTCAAAGATCCTAAAAACCCAATCCTTCATCTAGATATGGTCTTATGCCTACAACATAATCATGCTAACATACACACTTAGTTTTCCAAATCAATCTTAGGATCAACCTACATCTACCTTTTTCAACCTATTACATCTATAACATTATCTCTAACAATCATGGAATGTCTACCCTACCTAGAAAATTACAACACCTTCCCTAATCTGACCTCAACCTAATACCTCATTCTACGCAAACAACCATTTTTATCTATCAATACTAAATATAATCCTATCCTTGACTTGACTTAACTTTTTTAACCATTTAACACCCTTATAAACAATTTTTCAAAAATAATAAAAAACATTTAAAAATATTTTTCCTAAACCTTGTTATTTTCCCACCCTCCCAAATCAAATTGACCACTAATGGTTCACCTAAACCATAAACAATCCTATAACCATTTTTTTCTTGGTGGCCGACCACCGACAGTCAAGCTTGAGCATTAATGGTCAAGTCAAACTATCGATGGTCACTATGGGTGATCACCGACAATAAAACCTTGACCTGTATCTTTCTAAACCTATCCAAAACACTAAGATTTAACATCTAACCTATCTAAAACTACCTTATTCACTACCCTTTAACCAAACCAATCCATCTATTTCAAAATTCATCAATTAATTTTTTTGATTTCACCCAAAGCCTAAAACTAGGGCAAAATACCTAAAACCCTATCAAACTAATCATCAACAATAAAATTCAACCAATTAGTAAACCTAATCAACTAACTTACAATTTCAAAACATCTCTTACCTTATTCCTTGATCACTATCAAGTTCAAATCCCACATCTAACTACTCATCCACATCCTCATTCACATTGCATCTTGGTCTAAGTTGGATTACCTCAACCCATACCTCATACCAATCAATAAGCAAACCTGTCAACAATTAACCTCTTCATTAGATACTTAGTCAACCCACTTAGATAAAATGCCAAATTAATAGATCACCAAAATGTATAGAGGTCAAACAAGTTAAAATTAAAAATCACATTTCATTTTCACTTTTTATCCTTGACTTTTTAGGGTTCCCCTTGATCATTGATGGTTGACTTTAGGATCCCTAACCATTGACGGTTAAGAGAGCCCATTTTTAACAAAACATTTTAGGCATATAGCCTAAGTTTTTAACCTTGTAGATCACCTAATCTCCCCTAAACCAAACTTGAAATTTTGGAGATTACCCTTCTCCACCCACCCATTAGACCATGTTCACCTAGATATTGGCCATTTTTGACACAACTAGTGCATTTTTTTGTGACACTTTTTTCCTAGTCCTTTGACCACCGTAACAAAATTTCTATGTTGACCTTTTAAACTTGTGCCACCTCATTCTTACCTGATCCACTTGTGTCTTTTAAGAGAACTTCCTACCTTGAATACTCATGACACTTGACCTATTTATGTTTTTCATGGGAGCACTTCCTACCTTGGATACCCATGAAGGCACTAGCCCTATCTAGGATACTAACGTGTGTACCCAAATACCACACCTAAATGTGATCATGTAGTACACTAATCACTTATCCCTTAGAATCAACCTTTATTGTTATCAACTATGGCAACCTTGTCTTTACATGATCTTAACTATCACTCTTTTGTCACACTTTGAGCACTTATTTGCACTTTATTACCCAACCTATCATCTACCCTCATCATCACCTTCACCAACCTTGTTAAACTTGTAACCAATTCTATTTTAACTCATCACTTCCTAGTTTAAAGGGGGAAACCTACCTTCATACATAGGGTAATCAATATACCTTTAACCAGTAATTAGTTTTTGTTTTGTAGCTTGTTGATTCAATGCCACATAACAAAAAGGGGCAAAATGTAGACATCAAAAATCTACACATTATGATTCTGAATGTCAAAAACACCCCTAGTCCACCTAAGACCCCCTTGAGATAAATTTCACCCCTTGAATACAAATTGGGACCAAGCACAATCAACTTTACCCTACTAAATTAAACTAACCTTTACCCACATTTTCCCCTTTACCCTCGACTATCGATGGTTAGGTTAATCATCGATGATCACCCTAACCATCATGATTAGGGTCCACCTCTCTAATAATTAACATGAAAGTCACCACCTTGCTTTTTAAAATATAGCCCATCTAATTCTAGTTTTAAGCCATTACATATATGAGTTAATCTTAGAAGGCCCAGTTCACATTTTTTTGTAACTCTTTTGCCTTACCTATAAAAGAGAGGAGCTAGGAGGTAAAATACATCTACAATTGTTATCAAGAGCTTGTGCCTCCAAGAGATTCTTTCTTGTAGTTCAATATTTATTATCAATCCAATAATCATATTAGAGATTAAATTTGTCACTTCCTCTCCATCAAGACTTCAAGTATCATTACTCTGTTAGAATCAAGCTAGATTTCACCAATAGATCAAATACCTCAACCACCCACCCAATCAACTTTTGGTAAGATGAGTATTTATTTATCAATATTCATTTACTTTATTTCCATTTTATAATCAACTTAAACCTTACCCATCTCTTAGAACCCATTTTTTGGATCTCATCAACCAACACTTTTACCAACCCAAATCTTCACATAGTAACCATCGATGGTTGATTCAATCATTGACAGTCTATCCAACTATCGATGATCACCTTAACCATCAAAATTCACCTTAACCACTGATAGTCAGTCTAACTACCAATGGTCATTATGGCACCAAAAATTAGAAATATAATTTCACCCACCTAAACCTAATCAAACATAATTTATTATGTTCCTACCTAGTCATAAACCCCTATCTAATATTCTAAAATAGACCTCAACACTCTAGCACTACTGTTAATTAGTTTATCACTAAATCAATCATTTCTAGTCTATTTTCTAAGCAAACATTCTTGTGCTCAATTTTAATACCTTTTGATTATTTATGGAAGTACCTTTTATTTTGTTTTATAAGCTTATCTCTTTAAAACATGTGGATTGATAACCCCTAAGGAAGCTCTCGCTTCTAGAATCTAACTATCACTAGGTAATCCACTCAACTATATATCTAACAAATAAGTTTGTTTTAGTTATTTCTTATCTATAGGTCATCCTCCCAAGATAAAGAGGATCTCTTCACAATATTCTGATTTGACACACACACTATCAATCAAGTTTTTCAACCTTACCTGTACTCAATTTCTTATTTTCACTCTTTCCAATAATAAGCAAGAAATTCATTAAAACACCCACATTCTAGTGAATGTGGAAATAATCTTCCCAAATGACCCAAATGACCTCTAGATCCATACCCAAGCTAATACAATCATGTAGGCAAAACCTAGTGGGAAAAAGGCCTACACCAACACTTCCAACTATATTAGCCTAGTTGACACCATTAGCCTAGATTTTAGGGTTGGTTTTGGGTATTGGAGTTGTATATATAAGGGTCTTATTTCATTCCTAATAACATATGTCACATTCATACGCTATGTTTTCAATCATATTTCTACCCTAAGGAAGTATTTAGGAGAGTTATAGGTTTATAAATTTACATCAAAGGTATTATTTTGTGGTGTCATTCAAGCTCAATAAGATAGGTCATTGGTGTTGAGACCTTAAAATGTACCTATTAAAATATGTACACTCAAAATCCCAAATAAAGTTAAGGGGATTTCACCCTCTTATTTTAAGATTATTTTTGGTGTAATCTAGGGTATGAGTTTCATGTATTGGACTTCATTAAATAGTCTACTTGGAATGATTCTCTGAAAGATGTACTACTAGTAATAGAATTCAACATTACTTAAACACACTTAGCAACCTAATAATCCATTATTTAACTAACTTATTATCCACATCTTATCATTAGAAGGATTATGATTTAAGGTGTTGATTAAATAAACAAAAAATGGAGGGAAAAGGGTAAGGTAGAAAGAGAAGGTTTCTTGGGTGAGTATGGAGACACCAATGTCTAGGACTGAGTATGAACCCATATATAATTTTACCATTGTATACCAAGTTTCACATCAACTCCAACTTTAGCCATACAATGAAAGGATTCAAAGGAAACATCATGTGTTTAGTTCTTACAAATTCATCCCATGGATACACACATATATTATTCTTGTAAATACACACAAACTCATAATTGTTTTAAAACAAGAGAAACTATAAAAATCAATTATAATAGCATACAAGTCATCCTAATTAGACACATGTATTGCATATGAACTCATATCATAGTATTTTACATCAACATCTTCCATTTTTCCCCATAAAGATTAGAAGGCAATCATGAAACAGACACAACAAAATGTAATACAAACTAATAGAATGTAAAAACATAATAATGTTAATTCATTGTGCCTTTTGTTAAAAAAATTGACCTAAGAACAATACAATAATACAATATTTATAAAAAAAGATAATTATGCCACATATTCACATGAAATCCCACTCCAAGCTATCATGGCTAAGTTATTATGATACTATGATGGCATACCCTAAAAGAGACAAAATGAGAGAGATACATAAAAACATGAAAATTACTTTCCCACTTGGGACCACAAGAGAAAACAATATCATTAGTTGGAGCCTAGAGGGAGACCACTTCCTATTTGTATCTCAGTTCCATACTAAGCTATCAGTGCATGTGTAATGATATGTTGTTCCCTATCAAGCTTAGGTAGGTTGACAGGTGGTTTTCTAAATAGAACCTCAGCCTATGTTAGTAATTTGGAATGTGCCTCTTTAGGGGCTTCAAGAGTATCCTTGATTGCATTAATTTGGATGATGTTGGTTCTAGATTACATGGAAAACTCTATAATAGCCTCATCACCATCTTTATTTTCCTTTGGCACCTTCATCATCATGGTTGTTTTAAAGTGTTTGAGGTGGAATCCAACCTTGTATGTTCAAATCAAAATTTGATCAGGATGGAAAATAATAGTTATGCTACATCCTTGAAGTAAGGATTTAATCTCTGATTTTATCCAAGGGCCCATGAATACCTAAATGTCCCTCACCCAGTCCTCAAGTGAAGTTTTCATGCTTCATATTAAATTTTTATATAATTTAAGGTCTATTAGGGGCACTATTCTATGCTCAGGGAACACCCACTTATTTATGATCACTACCATCTTATTGCACTTTTTTTCAATATTTATGATCTAATCTAAGTATTATTGTGCCTTTTATACTAGCACATTGCTCTTTTAAATATCTCTAACTAGCCCCACCAAGGTTGTAAAAAATTCTTAATGTGTGGTTTTCACCTTGCTAATTAGGCCCACTAAGAATGAACTCTTGACTTAAGACTCTATGGTCCACACTTTCTCTTTGAGGTCCTACATAAGTTTATATGTTATATCATTTGAGTTATTCACCATAGTGACTAGGTCCTATATAAATTTATTCTCTTTAGTCAGGGTCTTTTTATTTTTCAAAGAGAATAGGTCATGTTTTTTCCTCCATACCATATGATCTTTATCATACATGAAGGTCTAGGTCATCACCCTCTTCATTCTCCTATAATGTTGGCTAAATTTAAATTGGATGTCTAGATCCCCATGGTAGACCATCTCGAGTCTATGAATATTTAACTCCTATATGATTATTCCAACCTTGTCCCTCTAGTAGTCTCAAGTTTATTGAAGATGAGGTATCAAATGAAGAGTTTTGTGGAAGCATGGGTAGAGGTGGTAATAATGAAGGAGGGATGTAAAATGGTAAGGAAGATGGAGGGGAAATCATGGGTGAAAATGGGGGAGTGTCCAAGGGAGCTTCCCATGAGAAAAAGTTTGATATCAGTTGGTCTTGATTCATATATACTTGGGGATCAATAAAAGCTGGTATAAACACCCCATTTTGGACACAACTAGATTCCATCAGACTTTAGACTAGTTTCTAATAAATAGCACAATTTAAGCCTAATAATCATTAAACATCCCAATTTATTTTGCACATCATTCATTAGTTCTAAAAATCATGTCAAGGAATCCCTATTTTGAGTAATATCATTTGCATAATAATAACCTCTCAGACATTCATCTCCAGTCACCTTGTGACCTAACAACTAGTAGTTTGGCCTTTTGACACATTAAGCAGGGTACTTGAACAATTCCTTAAATAGATAAAATGATAATCAAAATGAATCAAATAATTAAATTAGATTAAATTATTAGCTAAATAATCCATTTACAATTAATGAATATCTAAAAATGGAAATTCAAAAATATAAAATATCAAGTTTCTTCATTATTACTGTTGTGAGTTATCAAGCATTCACAAAATATATAAAAAATATTTGAATTTATGAGCCATGTCTATTAATTTAAAATCATAATTACATGTACCTTCCTTAACTAAACTAGGGTTAGCCTTAACTCACATAGTGTTAGTTTTAACTCAACCATGCTTAATCCTAGCCTAACTCAACTTGGGGGAGAGGTAACTTCAAAGGATATAAAGAGAATGCCTCTCCTATTATTCTTTAATATTTTCAAGTGTAATGTTATTATGCCAAAATACCTCCAAAAATATTCATTTTAGTGTTACCATGTTAATTTCATAAGCCAAGCCAACTAACATTACCAAGGTGCCAAGGAGAGGTGGAGCAAAGGAGCTTTATTGAAAAATATTTCTTGAGCACATATCCAAGAAAGCCAACTTAAGAAGTAGTTTTGGAGATATAAGGAAGGTAAAAGGAACATTTCTTTTGTTTTCTAGTTATGTTTTCATTGTATGCTTGTTATATATGCTCTCCCTAGTGTCTAGGCTAAAGGTGCTAGTGTTTAGTGTGTTTGTTTTGATTTGATTTTTTTCACTAAAACTATATTAATATCCCCTCTATGGATTCCTTGTTCACATTATGGCATTCTTGATGGGACCCACACCCCACAAAGTTCTTCCCATGGCATTTTAAGACCTCTTGAAAACATTTTTCATGTTAAAATCTTAACTTTTTGACCAAAAAAGTGAAAATTTGAACTTCATAGATGTTACACAGGAAGTTACAGTATTACTCTATGGAGTTATATTATTAACCTTGCATTATTGACATCCCAGATACATTTTTACAAGCCCAGTTGCATTTTTTAAAGACTAGTTGCATTTTTCAATCTCAATTGCATTTTGTCAAGCCTAGTTGCATTTTTGCAAGCCCAATTGTGTTCTACCTTAACATTTGCATTATTAACTTCATAGCTGCATTATTGACCCTATAATATGTAGTTTTACACTTTGTAGTTGTATTTTTACACTAACGATTTATTTTACAAGTAAATACAATTTTGACTAACTAGTTATGGTTTTGTAAGAAAGTGGTGGTTTTGTCTAGTGTATCTGCAATATTACACTATGTGAAAAACATAAGAAACCATAAAGCTAAATTTCAATTTTCATTTTCTCACTTTCTTTTAACTTCTAAGCACAAAGACCCCCAAACACTTTTTTCAGGACATAAAGACCAAAGAAGATGTTTTTAACACTTTAAGATTCAAATCACATTTACATTTGGTGTTTAAAAATTGTTTACTTGCTTTGTTTTCATTTTTCAAAGTTCATAACTCAAATAATGCCAAGGGTTTAAACTTCACATCATATTTTTCTTAGTGATATAAAAATGAACTAAAAATTAGATTAAACACTCTTAAGATCTTGTTTTTTTATCTTTTTACTTGTTATTTGTGTTATTTTTGAAAAATTGACTTAGCATGTATGCTCTCCCCCCGTCCCCTTTAGGAAAATAAGATGACCAAAAATGATTTGTCCTTTGATTTTTGTCACTTAGTCCAAGAGTAGAAGGAATGTTGCTAAAGTACTCCTCAATATCCAAATGATTTGGGTGACCCTAAAATGACCCTAAAGTCCTTTTATATTTACTTTCTTGCATCTTGTATTGTGGTTAGGAGTTCATAGCCTCCCTATGAGTTATTTAGTGAATAGTTGACCTAAGAATTCATCTCTTAGCATTGCTTCCACTCCACTCTATGTTGGAGTATAAAAATTGAGGTAAACTTGTTGGGATGCTTGTTTGAGTCATTAAACAAGGTTTTTTAGTAACATATTGCCTTTAGAATGATGGATTAACTTAGACATTGCACTGCATTGAGCAATTGATGGATGTAGTGGTTGTAAAAAGGACAACCTTTTTACAATAATCTAGTTAACTCAGATCCAAATGATCCATGTCACCCTAGTTTTAATCACACATATGGGACCATTTATAGAATGCTAAAATTTTAGTACTTAAATAACACAACTGACCACAAATATATTGTCAGTGCAGGGCAAGTATCCTGAAGTTCCATGTCATTGTATGAACTCGCGAGAGAAGAGAGGGCCTAAAAACCCTAATTTTCATATGCATCTAAATTTTTGTATTAACAACATTATTTCCTCTCAAGAGAAAGTACATATAAGTGATTTGACAATACAAAACCACCTTGTCATTTTTTAAGATTAGAATGATACACTAAGGTTTTTTTTTATTCTTACTTTTTACTTACATTTTTTTGAGTCAAAGTCATTTGTTTATCAAAACCAAATCCAAAATATGTCATGTTTGCACATCACTCATTCTCCTAAAGAGGTGTTATGTCATCGATTTAACACCACATTTTTTCCTTAGACATTTTGTCAAACCATTTGTCTGTGTGTGTCACTTGTCTTAAAGGGGATCATTGCAATACCCATTTCATTCTAATTCTTTGCCTTAGAGTTTTTTAAACAAACCATTTTTCATATATTTTTATTGAGATAGTGTCCTTACATTTCTCACATTTTTTCAAAGACTTTGCTTTGTGTCCAATCAATTTCAAAATCACACGTGCCTTTTTGGTCTATGCCTAGTATCATTATGTTTATCTTTTTGGTCTATCTTGTTATCCATCTAAGGAATCTAAGCCTTATAAACCAATTTTTAAATTGGTATTGTGAAGTTTAGATTCAAATATTGATTGGTTTATACCTATGCCTTGCATAATTTTGGCTTAGACATTTACCTCTCACTTTTAAATTATACAACATGGACTAATTCCTTGCTTGCTTTAGAAATATTTGTTTCTAAATTTAGGAAGTGGTATATCTTATATGTGCCTAAATTCTAATGTGTTTTTAAAAATTTAAATTTTGTGTTTGAATTTGAGTTCAAATTTTTCAAAGTTTAGACCTAGTTTGATTCAAGTCTAGATTTTGTGTCATGTTTCCAAAAGATCTAGCACTTTGTCCTTTCCTTGTTCAACCTATATATTTCAAGTATAGATTTTGTGTCATGTTTATAAAATAACTATTAATTCCCCTTTGTCTTAAACCTTTTATTGTGTCAAGTCTAGATTTTGTGTTATGTTTTAGAACTAGTTGTTTTGAGCCTAACTTTGTGCCCTGTTCCTAAAGACCTAGTGACCTTTTCCATTTTTTATACCTAGATTAATGTTTTCTAAAAAAAAATTTACCAAGTTTTTCATTCATATTTTATCCATTCACTTGACCATTTGTGTGATACATTTTATATTATACCTTGAGAATGTTTTAGAACATGTTTATCATTGGTTATTTTGGAGAACACCTCCATTTCTAGACTGAGATTTTAAACCATGTTTGGACCATTTATCATTTAAACCCCATTTTTAGATTTTGAACAAATATTGACCTTCTTCTCAAAATTTTAATCATTTATTTAGATATGTCTTGTTATGCTCATAGTGTAACTATGTACAATATAGGTTACGATAATGTGGTCATGAATGATAACTTTATTCAAGACATGTATGGTAATGATGTGATTTGTGAGATGGATCCCTATCCTCCTTACACTAATAAATCTAGGGAATAAATTACAGATATATTAGCACATTATTTTATTAATACATCTCTTTATTTAGAATAAGACCAAGAGTAAATAGTGTAATATATCATTAGTGTGCCATCAGTTGTAGAGCAAGTTCAACACTAACCATCTTATGTTACTATTACATTAACATATTACCCCTATTTATTTAATTTTTACTTGATTTAAAATAAGTATTAGGTTTTAATTAGAGCCATGGAGGTAGGAGGCAAGTTTCTAGTAGACATCCCCCATGATAACCTACCTAGTCTAGTTAGAGTGCCTCTCAACATGCCTTATACCCATAATATAGAACAAGCATCTACTAGTTATTCTCAATCACTCATGTTGGCTTCATACCAAAACCAAAATATGATTAAAAGATGAAAGGTCCCCATGGAGGACCACTTTATACAAATGCAACAAGAATATCAGACCTATTTTAACATAACACATAATTTTAATGTCATGACCATGTCCAATGATCCACTCATAGAGATTACTCCTTAGAAAAGAGTGATAAGTTATTTTATGGGCCAAGTTAATTAGTATGTGGACCCATTTTCTCAAATTAATTTAATAGGGGGCATGTTCAATGTCCCACTTATTGAAGATGTGACTGTGACCTCTATACAGAATAATGTGCCAAATATAGTGGATAACATGTAAGTGTCTTCCACTCCAAGCCAAATTGGTTTATGTTGGAATAAAAATTATTGAGAGTGGGGATGAATTATTCTTTAAAACCTTTACTTTAATTTTACTTAAGTAGTCATGAATCATTCAAGCAAACATATAGATCTATCAAACATAAATACTTATCCACATAAGCATGAAACATAAGAACACATCACATATATGGGAAACCCTAAAGGGTAAGAAATCCCATAGTTTTATAAAAATGTAATATATTCCTATAATACAAACAAACAAGTTTAGTGGAGCACCAACTTCACATGGAACACCAACCCCAAATAGTCAAGCACCCACTTGACTAGGCTTTAACAATCACCCACTTGAAAAAAGGCACCAACCTCCTATATGATTCATCACCAAATCATCCACTTGATTTATTTTATCACCTTTAGGACAATTTTTTTCTTAACTAACTAATTATGACCACTTTTTTAGCTCTTCACACTCTTATCCCTCTAAAACTACCTTCTAGGCTTCTTCAATTAAATAGGTCTCTTCAAGACTAATTGGGTCATTTAGACTTGATATACATATGTATATACACTATAATATCATCATTATATATCATATACAATAATTTTATGGTCTACAATACCTTATACTCAACAATGTGTTATTTCATTTGCATACACTCTATGTTCATAAATGGACCTAAAACTACCTTATATATATACAAGCCTCTTGATCATACACCTATTGGTCAGACACATAAAATTTCCTAATTATATTTAAAAAAAAATATTCCTTGATACATATTATAAATAATAATAAACCATTACATTAGCTTGTCCATAACTCAAATAGACAAAATCCTTCTTTTAGGCCTTAAGGAGACCTAATTCAATTTAGCCTTCATTAGTACACATTACCCTTTGATATTACTGGATAATTTTAAAATTCCAAAAAATAAAATAAAACTTAATATATCACTAAAATATACCCCCACTTATTTATTCTAGGATTAACAAGACATTTTACAACAAATCACTACTTGAAACCCCTCATTAGAACTTAGTCCTATTAGGCCTATGTACACCAAAAATCTACTTTTCAATAATGAAGCTCAAAATAAATTAATCCAATCAAAAATGATCAAAAAATTGCATACACATAGTATTTTTGACCTCAATTTCATCACAATATTCTTGAAAAACTTCAAATCATGACAAAAAGGCTCAAACTCATCTCTTTAGTATGCTCACTTAGAATTGTCAAGACTGTCAAAATCCAATCATGAAACTAATTGAATCCAAAACTTGAAAATACACTTTAAATTTTTATTAATAAATTAAAAATATTATATAACATAATTATAACAAAATAAATCATAAAAACCATAATATATAATATCAAACATTGGTCTTGTAGACCAATCTCCTGACCTTATCTCACATATTCTTGCATGAACCAAACAAGCCATTTTGAATTCAACTTTTCAACCTATTAAACTAAATTAAAATATTTAAAAAATAATTTACAAGCCTATAAATTAAAAAACAACACCATATTCATTAGATACTTCAACTCATGGCATAGAGCCTAAAAAACACCTATGTAACTCATTCACTCAGAATTGCCAATTTTCCTCAAAGACTAATCATGGTGATACAGACCTCCAACACCTATATAGACATATTAAATGACTTATTATTCATGTATATTATTATATTAAATCTCCATAACATATTAAAATATAAAAATAATAGGTTCTAGTGGCAACTATTGGTCTTACAGACCAATTTGTTGACCTCACTACACAAAGACCTCACTGAGTCAAATAAGCCATTTTGGCTTCATAATTTTCACCATTATACCTAATTTAAAATTTTTATACCTATAATTAATATTAAATAACATTCCCAAATAATATCTCCATGTACTTAGTTTTATTACTCTATTATGATAGCACATTGTTATTCATCTTCTCACCGTTGCTTAGGTTATTCACTATTTGCACCATTTGCCCTGTTTGCAACTAGATAATTTGGATGACAAGTTTAGCACACTTAAGAGATATAAAATTCCCATAAAAATTAATGTAAATTAAAAATGAATCTCAAGATTTATTCTCCATCCATTTTCATACTTTGACTTGGTCAATTCTAATTGCTAGAGAAAATGTTTGAGAAATTAGCACTTTTCTATAGGGTTTAATCACATATTTGACAACTCAATCACACCTAGAGGTGCTTGGGAGAGTTTAATACAAATTAAAATATCTTACCTAATCATACCAACCCATTCTAGGCACTTTTTATCAACATCTTCAACATCGAGTCCTTATTAGGTTTCTAAGAGGGTTTAAACATGTTTCCATTCTTAATAATTATTCATAAAGCATATCCCCTGAATCCAAAAAAATTGCATAAATTTTTTATGTAAGACCCTTAACCATATACCATTAATATCTTAGGTTTCCATTAAAATGTTTTACTATCTAATGAGGACAAGAAAATCCTTCTCAGGTTGAGAACCCTTTCATTAACCTCAAAATAACTTTTCATGCCTTATCCTTAAAACTATGACCTTAAACTACATGAAAAAACTTGAAACAACATACCTCACCTCTTCTAGTGATTAAATTATCTAAAACACCTTTAAATCTTATCATGACCCCTCATCAAGCCACATTATCTCTCTTTGCTCTCTAGACCTTAACCTGCAAACCACATTACGTCTTAAAACTGACCTTCATGCCTCTTTCCATGCACTCTCCACATTACTCACATACTCAATAAACTTATATCATGATTAATAACTATAATTAATTCTTCATATGCCTTTATAATATATCATGATACCTAAGTAGTCTAGGTAGGGTTTAGAAGTGGTCTAGGTGCAGACATGGTCTGAAGGTCCTACCCTTGTAGGTTCACCATGAGACTCTCATGAGTGATATAATGCCTCACATACATGCTCAAGAAACATCATTAAACCATTCATGTTTTTGTGTACTCATCTCAACAAGCCACCAATCTCATATCTTCTCACAAGGTCTAGACTAGGCTTCTCAAGACACCTTATACTCAAGAACAAGTACTTAAACATGCTTACTTCAATGATATAAAACAAGAAAATTATTTATACATCACTCTCACACCTATGAAACAATATTTTTATGATCAAAATTATCTCATGAACTCATGTAGACCTATATCCTCATAACCATGCTTCAATGTGCACTTGACCATCATACTTCTTTATGACAACACTGATAACTTCAAGATGACTAAACCTTGACATCAACCTTGATAGCAACCAACAAAAGAGACATTAGTCTCCTTCAAATTCTCTTTTTCCTTCAAATGCATATTATCACATGGCTTTCTTATCACATCAATCATATACAATAATACCTCAAATACCACTCACCATGCATCTTCACCAGATGAACCTTGATATTAGTGACATCAACCTTGACATCAGTGACAACACTTCTAAAAAAACTCCCCCCTTTGTCATTGATGGCAAACATACTGCAAAATGATCATTCTCATTTCCCTTATTTTGGTCTTTCTCACCCTTTGATATTATTAATATAGGTTTTACCATAAATTGCTATCTAGAGTCTCACCTTGTCCTTGACACTATTGATATGACTCAAACATTTGATCACACACTAGGCCTTCATATTCTTGACATCATCTTAATAATTAGGGGCTCCCCCTTTATCATCATAACACTTCTATACTTGTTAATAACTACACTTGGAGTTTATGAACAACCTAAATATCTCCCCCTCAAACCAAGCATCCACCATACTTATGCTAATTTAAGAGTTTCTCAATGAATCCTAATGGAGTCACCCCTTTTCATAAGGAACTTAAAACAACACAAACTTAGGAGATTCCCATATCTCCATGCTTCACATGACTAAATATTCTTCAAGATCCTTTTAGGATTGATTATTCTCTTTAACTTGACATCTTAATCATCTGTGTGGTCAATAATCTAAGCTGATAATGAACATTTTTAACTTTATTTCACATTTAAAGTATTCTCTACCATAGTAAACAGTCCACTTCGGCTTGTTGATTGATCATGACTCACCTTTACTATATTTGGTTTCCATACATTCATTTATTTATTTTCTTACACTTTAGGGGATTCAAACCTCTTGTTTTGACTTTATGGCCTTCTAACTCTGTTAAAACATAATATTTAAATGTATCCCACATTATGACAACTATAAAAAACAACCCCATTCATACCTATTGATTGATGATTCTTTTTATAATCCCATGCATATTCTTTTTTAGAGGCTCTTCTACACTCTCTTGCTCTATGACTAAACTGATCATATGTAAAACAATAACTATTGAATGAATTAGAATAGCTCATAGCATTAGGTTATTGGATTGGTCTCTTTATGTTTTCCTTCTTGTCTTAATTAGCTTTCTCCTTGACTTGAGATGCTTCTTTTTGGTATTCTTTAAAGCCAAAAATTGTATAATCACTTTTAAACTTTTGACTACTTAAGATGTCATCTATAGCCTTAGTGCTCTTTTAAAACCTCTCATAGGTCTTCATATTACTAGTTGCTTGATCCAATTATGACTTTAAGGAATCTATTTCTAATTCATACTTGGTGCATTCTTCTTCCTTAGCTTTTAGGCTATTAGTGACTATCTCCATCTGAGTTTCAACTTGATTTATGATCTCATCATGATCCTTGAATGTGTTAGTATTTATTCAAACAAACCAATCTTATCTTCATAGTCTTTAACTAATGATCTTAGTTTGTGATTCTTCCTTGTTTGGAAATTCAACTCCTCTAGATCACTCACCAATTCTACCTCAAGGTTCACTTCAACCTCTTTTTCATCTAATTCTTCATCATCCATAAGACATTTCACTTTTTAGAAACCCTCATTGTCTATTTCTATAGCCATTAATAAGTTTTCAATATTATCATGTTTATGTTCATTACTATCATATGTACTTATTTCACTTACATTAGATGAGTTATTATCTTCTTTGGTCTAAAAACTTCTCTTGTTCTTGAATGACCCTTTCCTACCTTCATACTTCCTAATCTTTCTTGTTTTTATTAGGATTATATATCTTATCATCACCATGATGTTTATAATTTTATTCATCATACTCAATCTTATCCTTGTTAGGATACTTAGATGAAAAGTGACCGATCTTACCATAGTTGAAACATTTGAAAGGCAACTTACCCTTGTACTTACCAGATCCAAACCTTAATTTATTATCAAACATAGCTATTATTTTATCATCATCAACATCTAAACATACCTCATCCTTGAGATTCTTAAATTTTGACTTCTTCATATATTTGAATGTTGTTTCCTTCTTGGAAGGTCTTCCTTCATTTGTTCTCATCTCATAGGTAGTCAAGATGCCATGAAGCCCATCTATTTATAGCTTGTCCAAATCTTACATCTCTTCTATTATAGACAACTTAGAATAAAACTTAGGAGTTGGTGATCTCAATAAATTTTAAAAAATTATAGACTCTTTCACTTCTTCTCATAATCCTCTAATAACATTGACCACTTCATCAACTCTTAACATGTAAGATGTAATGCTCTCATCTTATTTCATACGTAAAATTTCAAACTACATTCTATGAATATACAATTTAGCCATCTTCACCTTGGTGTTTCCTTCATATATATTCTTCAACTTGTCCCATATCATCTTGGATTACTCATAGTGCATCACCTTCATAAACTCTACCTCTGATAGTCCACATAGAATGACATTCATTGCCTTGGAACTAATCTCACTTTCTTCTTGCTTGTTGCATTAGTTATTGGTATAGGAGGTGGAGTGTATCCATCCAAAAATAAATAACATATGTCATGCACCATTAAAATTATATGTTTCCTCTTTATAATTCTCCAAAAAGCATAATTAGTCCCATTGAATAATGGAGCCTTACTGGTAGAGAAACCTCCATGAACTTGAGTACTAACCATCCTTTATTATAGGATCTCTTTTAGGTTGTTAGGCCTAATTAAAAGGAATAGGCATCCATACCAATTGGTAGAAGAAAAATTATTTAAATTTGTGGGTGAATCATTCTTCAAAACCTTTCCTTTAAGTTTACTTAAGTAATCATTAATCATTCAAGAAAACATATATATCTAGAAAGCACAAATACTTATCGATATAAACATGAAACATAAGAAAACATCACATATGTGGGAAACCTTAAAGGGAAACAAAAAACATAGTTATCTATAAATGGAATATATTATTATAAGACAAAAAAAGGTTTAGTGAAGTACCAACTTCACATGGAGCACCAACCCCAACTATCCAAGCACCCACTTGACTAAGCTTTAGCAAACACCCACTTGCAAGGAGGCACCAACCCCATAGATAATTTAACACAAAATAAACCACATTATTTATTTTATAAACTTAATTACACTATGTTCTTAACCAAAATTTGATGACCACTTCTTCATTTCTTCACACTCTTATCCTTCTAAAACTGCCTTCTAGGCTTCTTTACTTAACTAGGTCTCTTCAATATTGATGATGTCATTTGATCTTGATATACATATGAAAAAACACTATAATATATTCATTATGGATCATATAAACTCCTATTATGTTCTAAAATACCTCCTTCTACTCAATAATGTGTTATAACATTTGCATACAATATACTTCCATAAATAGGCCTAAAATTACCTTGTATATATAAAAGCCTCTTGATCATACACATATTTTTAATCAAAAAAACTTAAATAATTCTATTTTACACATAATAGGCCTTAGGAAATTTTTAAAATAATAATCAACCATTAAATTTGGTCAACCATAACTCAAATAGACCAAATCCTTCTTTTAGGCCTGAAGGAGATCTAATTCATTTAGGCCTTCATTAGTACACATTACCCTTTGATCTCCATGGAGTAATTTAAAACTAAAAACATAGTAATAAAACTTTATATATCACTCAAATAGACCCCAGATTATGTATCCTAGGCTTAATAAGACATTTTACTACAAATCACTACTTGAAACCCCTCATTAGTACTTGGTCTTATTAGGCCTGTGTACCCCAAAAAATTTGCCTTTCAATACTAAAGCTCAAAATCACATAATAAACTCAAAAATTATCAAAAAAGTTCATATATATAGTATTTATGACCTTATTTTTAGTACAATATGATTAAAACACTTCAACTTAAGGCAAAAGGGCTTAAACTCATCTCTTCAGTATGCTCACTCAAAACTACTATAACTGTCAAAAGCCAATCATGAAACTACTTGAAATACAAAACTTTAAAGGAAAATTTAAATATTTATTAATAAATTAAAAATATTATATAACATATATAAAATAACCTCAATCATAAAACCCATAAGCTATAATATCATACATTGGTCTTGAAGACTAATCTCTTGACCTATCTCACATAGTCTTGCATGAACCAGACAAGCCATTTTGAATTCAACTTTTCAACCTCTTAACCTAAATTTATAGATTTAAAAAATAATTATTAGGAAATTAAAGTCACAAAAAACAACACCATATGAATTATATACTTCAACTCAGGCCATAGATCCTAAAAAACATCTCTATAACTCACTCACTTAGAACTACTAGTTTTCCTCAAAGACCAATCATGGTGACTCAGACCTCCAACACCTGTATAGACATATTAAATGAATTATTATTAATGTATATTATACTATAACATATCCAAACCATATTAAAACATATATATAATATGTTCTAGTGGTAATTATTGGTCTTACAAACTAATGTATTAAGCTCACTACACACAGACCTCACTGAGTCAGATACGCCATTTTTGATTCATCATTTTCACCACTATAACTAATTTAAAATATTTATACCAAGAATTAATAGGAAATAACAGTCCCAAAAAACATCTCTATGTACTTGGTTTCATTACTCTATCATGATAACACATTACTATTCATCTTTTCATTATTGCCTAGGTTATTCACTATTTGCACCATTTGGCCTGTTAGTGATTGGTTTATCACAATTTAAGAATATAACCAATATATAAACCTTTATTTACATAAAACATGAGTATAAATCTTCATTTTCCATCCATTTTCATATTATAACTTGGTCAACCATGATTGCTTCAATAAATCTCTAAGAAATTAACACTTTCTTATAGGGTCTACTCACATACCTAAAAATTCAATCACACTTAGGGGTGCTTAGGATAGTTTAATAAAACATAAAATATCTTAATTGATCATGAAAATCTATTATCATCACTTTTTATCAACATCTTCAACATCAGGTCCTTATTAGGGTTCTGATAGGGTTTAAACCTATTTTCATTATTAACAATTATTCATAAAGCATATCCCCTCAATCCAAAAATAAATGCCTTAAATTTTGATCTATGACCATTCCTAATCTAAAATTAATATCTTAGGTTCCAAATTAAAGGTTTTATGATCTAATGATCATAATAAAATCCTTCTCAAGTTGATAACCCTTTCATTTTGAGCAATTGAGAGACCTCAAAATAACTTTTCATGCCTTGTCCTTCAAACTATGACCTTAAAATGCATGAAAAACTTGAAGAAACATACCTCAAATTTTAAAATACTCACATTAGCTTAAACCTTTAAATCTGATCATGACCCCTCATTAGGCCATATTTTCTCTCTTTGTTCTTTATACCTTGACCTGTAAACCACATTAGGTCTTAAAATTGACCTTCATGCCTCTTTTCATGCACTCTCAATATTAGTCACATACTCAAGAAACCTCTCTCATTATTAATCACTTCCATACATCCTTCACTTTCCTTGAAAATAGATCATGATACCTCATTAAGATAGGTAGGGTCTAGAAGTGGTCTAGGTGTAGACTTGGTCTGAAGGTCCTACCCCTATATGATCACCCTAAGACTCTCATGAGTGATCTAATGCCTCAAGTACATGATAAATCAACATCATGAAACCATTAATGTTTGTGTTCACTCATCTCACCAAGACACCAATCACATACCTTCTCATAAGGTCTAGACTAGTCTTCTCAAGACACCTTGTACTCAAGAACTAGTACTTAAACATGCTTACTTCAATGATATCAAACAAGAACATTATTCAGACATTAGTCTCACACCAATACATAAATATATTTATAATAAACATTATATCATGAACTCATGCATACCTATATCCTCATAACCTTTCTTCAATGCTCATTTGACTATCATACCTCTTTGTGATAACACATAACTTCTAGTTAACCTTAACCTTGACATCAACCTTAACATAAACCAATTGAAGAGACATTAGTTACCTTCAAATTCTCTCTTTCCTTTAAATTCATATTTTCACATGGCTTCCTTATCACATCATACATAGAAGCTTATACCTCAAAGACCACTCACCATGCATCTTCACCAGATGCACCTTGAAATCAATGACATCAACCTTGACATCAATGGAAACACTTTTCAACAATTTAAATTCACCAACCAATATTATACAGAAACAAGTGCCTTTAGTTATTACCACAAGTAGTTCATAGTAGAAGGGGTTAGGAATTCCTAATTCCAAACCATATCAAGTAACTTCTAATTCTCAACCAATTGCTTCATCAAACACACAAAAATAAGGATTAAGTAATCAATCACCAACCAATGCTTTGTCTCAACAACAAGGAATGAATAGTATCCCACCTCAATCGGTGGTAACTAACATTCCAAAACAATAAGCACAATCTAATCTAACCCTACAATAGAGACAAAACACTAGGCCACCTCAGTAGGGGGAAATAAATGTTCCACCTCAGTGGGTAGTGACAAACATACCTCAATAGTCATAAAAAAATATGCCTCTACAATCATAAGTGTTGTCTAATCAAAAACATATCTTTATTTCTTAATGACAAATATGAAACATCCAAAAATCATCTAGCTCACAATAGGTTTTTATGCAATAAAGAGGTACCAATATCCAACAAGGACTAATTAGGCAAAAATTACCTTTGATTCAACACATGCCATAGATCCAAAGATATGGCCATGGTCTACAATAACTTTTATTTATTTAACTAAGTTCGACTAGTTGATAGTAAGTCCCTACTCAACCTCATTAGGCACATTATAGTTCTTAGAGCCATATTCTTCCATCCCAAACCTAATTTCTCCAAACCTAAGACCATATACCAAACCCAAACCTTAATATCTATCAATAGTGTATAATTTCAATAACTACATCCCAATTTATAGATTTATATTTTGGTTAGGTAACTCATTAAACCAATATGCCACAACATTCCATACCTATATTTAATCATGGTCAGGGTAATCCACCTTTGAACACTTAGCCACCACTTTAACCAAATGTACCATCTAATTTCTAAGCCCAAGAATTACAATAAATGAAGGATGTGATTATTACCATTCAAGAAGGAAATCAGACCAAGAAATTCAAGTTAGATGATGTGTGTTCATACCCTTTCAATGTGGATTATCTACAAATACCATTTCCTCTAGGTTATGAACAACTAACATTTGATAAGTACAAGGGTAAAGGAAACCCTAAATCCCATTTGATAGAGTTATTTATTTATTTCCAACCAATGACTTAAAGTGACATTTACCTACTCATTTTATTTCCTCAAAGTCTATCTGGACAAGATTTGGAGTGGTTCCTCAAGTTACCAAAAAATTATGTTTCTAATTTTGATGACCCATTAGATAAATTTATGCAACACTTCTATAATCTCAAACATGAGATTTTGTTAGTAGATTTAAATTAGGCCAAGTGTAGAATTTAGTGAAATATTTGCAAGTTACTTATAGAGATGGAGAGTACTTGTTAGTCACTTCACTCATAACTTACTGGATAAATAATTCACTATTGTGTTTACTAAAAATTTACATATTGAGATATCTTACCATTTGGAGCTTCAATTTTTGCACACCTTCAAAGAGACTATTGAGAATATATTATAGATTGAAAAGTCCATTATTAACAAAGGTATTATCAAGTTGAACTCCTCAAATTAGAATCATAATCGAAACCAAAACCAAGGCATAAGCCCAAGTTAAAGACCTAACTAAGTCTAAGTGCAAGCGTCAATACTAGCATAAGCTAAAACCTATGATAAATCCAAGCAATACAACCATAATAAGAACATTTTTGGAAGTGGAATAATTATGTCATACCATGTCCAAATAGTATAAACATCATCTACTCAACCTATGCCATAAATATAGCTTACTATGCATTAGCATCCCATTCATTAAACATAACCTACACAAAAACCTAGACTGACTCCTCAAATGAAATAAATGCTACCTTTATAAACCCCTCATCCAAGAATAAGACCCACTCCTAGAGTCTTCAATGATCTTGGTGAACCTATCAATGTAGTGTTTTGAAAACTAGCCATAATTAATAGGATTAGTTAGCCAATTCCAAAGCACTATCTTGAGGGCATTCCATATCTAGACTAGTATAAATAGCATGAGTTATGTGAATACCATCATGTTCATGGACATTCCATATGCCATTGTGTGCATTTTAAGCACCTCATATAAAATATG
The DNA here is from genome assembly GCA_037957365.1 of Torreya grandis. NCBI lineage: Eukaryota > Viridiplantae > Streptophyta > Pinopsida > Cupressales > Taxaceae > Torreya > Torreya grandis. The sequence continues at coordinate 1,080,719 of JARHVA010002173.1, forward strand.
TTGGAAAAAAAGGTAGATTACACTAGATAATAGAGTGTTTATGTTTAATCATAACCTGGGTATCCACCAAAACCCTTTTTTATAACATAAAAATAACAATCAATAATAGAAATAATGAATACTAGAATAACAACAATAATAGTATCAATAACCTCTATGACAACAATAAAAATATTAGCAATAGTAATAATAACATCAACTAAATGGGAGGAACCATGTTCAAAATGACTCTGATAACTAATAGACTTACCATGTAGATGCACATGACCACAATAAATTTATAGGTCATATTAAGGGAGGTCATGTTTCTACCATCACCATTAATCCTAGACTAAGTGCCAATAAACCAAGACCATTACCAAATAATTATAATCAACCCACCTATGCCAATAATCCTTACTTGACTTGGTACCACATCTAAACACAAAAACAACCAAGGATTACTATTTTAAAACCTTATACTAATAACTCATCATTACCCTATGGCCATAATCAAGTGCACCAATAATTGAGACTTTTCCTATCTAGCCCATCACCATCTCCTTCAATAAAAAATAGTACTATATCCAATTTGGATTATTCAATCACAACTCAGTGGTCTAATATTACCATCCCAAGATCACAACCTCCACCCAACAAACCAACCCAGCCCATTATGTTATCTAAGAGAAATCCATTTACTAGTATAAATAAAAAATCATATGATATTTTCGAATAACTTTAGAAGGCACCCACTCAAATTTCTATCTTATATTTATTGTGTACATATACTAGCCATAAGAATATCCTAACAGAACTCCTAGGCCAATCCCAAGTTTCAAAAAACATAACCCTAGATCAATTCCAAGCTTTGTTTTGGCACGTAGCTCTAAGACAATAGTTGACCTTCAACCAAAGTGATATATCATCCCTTGGCCCTCTCCATAACAACTTGTTATACATTGAAGTTGTCATAATGCAGCACAAATTTAAATGTGTCTTCACAAACAATGGATTGGGCCTAAATATTATGTCTCTGATGCTCATCAATCATTTTAAATATACAACAATTAATCTATAACTAGAAATAATTACTATCAAAGCCTACGATAATGAGTGGGAATCATAAGGTACCATAAGTTTTCCAATTATTGTTGGGCCTTTGACCCATGATATACTTTGACATGTGCTTGACCTAGACTTATCATAAAATTTGATTTTGGTTAGACCTTGGATACATGAAATTTGTGTAATCCTTTTGGCATTGCACTAGTGTCTCAAATTCTTACACTTAGGGATGGAGGTCACTATAAATGGATATTTATATCCTTATGAATATTGAAAACATTTGAAGGTTGAGTAATAAATTTATAATTACCAATTTAGACTAGACTTAGTGCCCAATAAGGACAAAGACAAAGAGATACTTGTTGAATTTATAGAGGCTAATTGTATAAACCCTAAAAACCTTGCTTCATCTTCACATACTCCTCCTCTTCAAATGTCTAATCATTTTACCATCTTAGCCAATGGTTTAGGAGAGTATTCAACCCATGACACATTCCAGATTACCAAGATTCCACAAAAACCCAAGTCCTATGAAATACCTACAGCTAGATCACCTCATATGGAATGGAAATGAAAAGGAAAAGGCAAATTTCATAGTACATCACCTATTACTTTCACACTAGCCAATGATTAAGAGGAGCAACCACTTGCTAATGATGAATCCTACTTGTACAATGATAATTTGGTTGATTAATACAAAAATTCCAAATATCCTATCCCTAATAGGATCATGGATAACCAAGCCTATGAAGGTGGAAGCCTAAGGCCAAATCAATAGGTTACTCTAGATCTAATTTCTATGATTAGGTATAAAGGAACTTATGGTCTCAGATTTAAATCACCTAGGGGTGACCCCACATATATTATTATGCTCCAATACCAACATATAGTGATGATGATGTTGATAGTGAAGTAAAGTCAAATCATAAAATTTATTAATACCTTTCCAGTACTAGCCTATTTGACCACCATACCATTTATAACATTACCCTAGTAATTTGGCATAACCCATTTCCCTTATATTATCCTTAACTCATAGACTGAGACCAATAAGAATCCATAGTGCCTATAGATAAGTTTAATAATTAAGAGGCCTTTTGTAATTTTCTAAGATTAAGAGACAATGTTTCATTATGAGACCACAAACAAGGGTTCTCTATCAAACTAGATCCTATAGCCTATTTTAGATAATAGGTGAACACCCTAGTGGCTATTTTGGATAACAGGTGAACACCCTTAGCCAAAAAATAAAAATAAAACATTGAGGTCCCAAAGTGAAAGCCTCTTTGAGGCACTTTTGGAATAGGGTAAAATTAAAGTGAAAGTCCATTTTTTTTGGTGAAAACATACTTTAGGCACCATTAGATGGGTGTGTTCACCTTTCCTCAAATGAAGTTCAAGAGACCACCAACGATGAACTTGCTTTTGGGTTTGATTTCAATTCAATAGAACAAAATTCCTTTGATCAAATTACCCAAGATTTTCCTATATTATTTGTTACATATCCATAATTTCCATTAAGATATCATGATTCATCATGTTTAGGAGATTTTGAAGAACTAGTCCAACCAGAGGACTTTGTCATCGTAGGCCAACTCAAGTCCTTGCCAACCATTCTTGAATATGGCTCAACTCTCCTAGTATAAGATACTACAAAGGTCAACATTAGGGATTTAAGAAACCCAAAATTTATTAAATTAGGTGCATCCCTCACTGAGGAGGAATGTTAAGTTTTTATAGCCATTTTAAGGGAGTTTGTTGACATTTTTTCATGGGCCTATTTAGACATGTCAGGTTTGGACCCCACCTTAGTTGTACATCACCTTTTTGTGTATCCTAATGTCAAACCTGTGAAGAAAAAATTATAAAGGATGTGTCCTCATATTAATATATTAGTTAAGTAATAGTTATAAAAATTCTTAGATGTGAGATGCATTTAACTAATTGACTATTCAAATTGGATCTCAAATGTCGTACCTAATAAGTAAATTCTAGAAGGGATGAAAATCTGCATTGATTTCAAAGACATTAACAAGGCCAGACCCAAAGATGATTTTTTTCTACCAAATATCAAAGTTGAATTAGTGGGATATAAAATTCTTTCACTTATAAATGTATTTTAAAAATAAAACCAAATCAAGATTGTGCCAAAAGACCAATATAGAATAGCATTCACCATTCCTTGTGAATGTTTTGCTATCAAGTTATGTCATTTAGTCTTAAGAATACTGGGGCCACATACCAAAGAGATATGAACATCATATTTCATGACATGAATCATGATATTGTTGAAGACTATGTTGATGGCATATTGGGTAAATCAAAGACCCTTTTAGATCATATAAATGTACTACTAAGAATATTTGAGAGGCTTTATGAGTATAAGGTCAAACTCAATCTAAATAAGTACATCTTTGGTGTCACTTTAGGCAAATTGTTAAGCTTTATTGTCTCTAATAAAATAATTTAATTTGATCCTACCAAGGTAAAATCCATTACTAAGATACTCCCACCTTCTAATTTTAATCAATGCCATAGTTTTCAAGGCAAAGTCTAGTCTATCAGACACTTCATTTCATAGTTGGCCGACAAATACCATCCCTTCACCCATTTTTTGAAGAAAGGTGTTAAATTTATTTAGGATGAAGAATGTTAGAAAGCATTTCAGCATCTAAAGGAATATCTTTCCAATCCACCTATTTTTATACCACCAATGCTATGGAAGCCATTTTTGTTATACCTATCTACCACAGACAATACCCTAGGGTCATTTCTAGCTCAACATGATGACCATGGGAAATAAAATTTTTCATACTATTCAAGTCATACATTAGTCATGTATGAACACAATTATACACTAATAGAAAAATCTTGTTTAGTTATGGTCTTTGCAGCCCAAAAATTACATCATTACATGCTTAACAATAAGACCATAGTCATTTCTAAAGTAGACCCACTCAAGTATCTACTATAAAAGACAACTTTATAGGGCCACATTGATAAATAGATCATGTTTTGATTGAGTTCAAGATTGATTATGTCAACCATAAAGCTATAAAAAGATAAGTACTTATAGACTAGTTTGTTGAAGCTCCCCTTATAGATACCGAACCACTCACTTTCACATTCGTTGATGAATACATCATGACCATCATAGAAACACCCTTTGAGGAGAAACACTAGAAGTTGTATTTTTATGGTTCATTTACATCACATAGATCAGAGGCATGCATATTTTTTATTACACCATAGGGGTATCTCATTCCCAAATAATTATATATCATCTTTCCTTATATTAACAACATGGATAAATATTAAACACTAATTGTATGGCTTCAACAAGTATTATAATGGAACATTCAACATCTCATAGTTTATGGTGATTCTCAATTAATCATCATCAAGTTATAGACCACTTTTAGACCAAATATGATAAGTTGGTGCCATACAAGGCCATGATGGACACTCTCAAATGGTATATTGTTGACATACATTTTGAACACATACCTCAATATAGTGGATGCTATGACCACCATTGGTTCTTTGATACACCACATAGACAAGGAAAAATAGTACTAGTTCCTCATTTAAAATACTCTAATGCCTATTCATGAACTTTAACCATCATAATGATATATGATATTGTTGGCCCCAACTCTATTTGGTAATCAAACCTATATAATTACCTTCATGACCATATCATGCCACTAAACCTACCATGTAAATAATAAAAATCCTTTACCCATCAAGCCTCTCATTATACCTTACTTGTCCCAACCCTTTACTGTAAAAGTTTTGATAAAAAATTTCTTCATTGTTTAACTTTGGAAGAAGCTACATTAGCATTGAGGGAAGTATATGAATGGGTTCTTTGCATCATCATCAAGTTATAAACCACTTTTAGACCAAATATTACAAGTTGGTGCCATACAAGGCCATGATGGACACTCTCAAATGGTATATTTTTGACATACAGTTTGAACACATACTTTAGGATAGTAACAAGATAGTGGATGCTATGATCACCATTCATTCTTTAAAAAACCACATAGACAAGGCAAAATAATATAAGTTCCTCATTTAAAATATTTTGATGCCTATTCATGAACCTTCAACCATCATAATGATCTATGATATTGTTAGTTGTAACTCTATCTGGTAAGTAAACCTATATAATTACCTTCATGACCATATCATTCCACTAAACCTATCATGTAAATAATAAAAATCATTTACCCATCAAGCCTCTCATTATACCTTACTTGGCCCAAATCTTTACTATAATTTTTTTTTTTAAAACTTTGCTTCATTTTTTAACTTTGCTACATTAACATTGAGGGAAGTCTATGAAGGGGTAAGTAGAGCCCACACCAGTAGGGACATCCTTGCTAAATATATATTATGTCCTAGTTACTATTGGCCAACTATGGAAGCAAATGTAGCTATGTATGTAAAAAAATGTTAGTCATGCCAATTTGATTCATGATCTAGCCAAAAGACTAAAACCAATGATTACACCATGTAATTTTTCAACTTAAGGACTCAATCTCATTGATAATATTAACCCTACCTCATCTAATGGCTATAAACACATCCTTATTGCTATTAAATATTTCACTAAGTGGGTTGAAGCTATACCTCTCACTTATGTGATTGGAAAATATATTTCCAAATTCATATTTAAACACCTCATCTATCACTATGGTATCCCATACAAAATTATATCTAATAATGGAGTATCATTTAAGAACAAGGATGTCACCACCTTGTATTCTAAGTACACCATCACCCAACATTTTTCCACTGCATATTACCTATAAGGTAATGGCTAAGAAGATGTATCTAATAATACCCTTATCAAAATTATTTAAAAAATTGTCTATGATGTTGGATATAATTGGCACTTACAAACATTTTGTACCCTTTGGGCATACCGTACTAATTACCATACTCTATTAATATCCACACCATATTTTGTAGTTTATGGTATTAAGTCCATTCTTCCCATTGATTTTGAGTTACCTTCCTTGTGTATCTCATTGAAACACATCATAGATGATGAATATTATAGATTAGATATCCTACAAGAGCTAGAGTTACTTGAAAAATACATGCCCACTATCAATAGTCTTCAATCATAGCAAAACTAATTATGTGGTCAATATAGTTGATGGGTCAAATACAGAGAGTTTGAGCTTGGTGATCTTGTCCTTAAATAAAACTAGAAGAATACCATAGCTAAGAAGATGAAGAAGGGAAATTTCAAACCTAATTGGATAGGCCCATATGTAATTATTTCCAATTATGGATCCAGATCATAAAGGCTCGCTACACTAGATGGATATGAACTTGATGAGCCTATGAACATAATCCACCTCAAGCATTATTTTGCATGAGAGACATAAAGTATTATCTATAATGCTCATTTGTGTCATACCATGTCATTGTATAAATTTCCTTGTACCATACCATATATTGTTTCACCATACCTTCACTATTCACAAAGTTGTTTTTATCCTCCCCACCCACCCTTTTAACCTTGGTTCCACTCCATTAGTTCTTTGGGAACTTTTAGCAATAAGATTCAAATCAAGTTTTAGTAGTTGATTAAATATTATAGATAGAGGTAGTATCTTGGACCAATATGATAGTGTTTTGGTAATTGAATTCTTCATTATTGACATGTTCTATTTCTTTTTTAGTATTAATAATTATAACCACCTTTTGGCAAATTATTATCATTGACCTATGTGGTTGTTTTCTAATTATAAATACCTATGGGAAACTTAGGAGAAACACCTTTACCATGTAATTTAGTATCACCTTGTCATTCCTATGTTATATTATGCCATTTTACTAATTCATGAAATTATTGCTACCTATTCGATTCCACCATTGTAAGACAAAACTATAATGACTTGAGGTCCCAATCTAGGATTATGTAGGTAGTTCTTGATTTATGTTGAGATTATCTCAGTCACCCTTTTCCCATGCTCTTTTTGTTTTATGAGAAATTTAAGTTTACATGCTCTCATAGTTATACTGTTTAGTCTCTCATAATTATTCATCAAGTTGAGATACTTACAAAACACCAAAAACATTTGTAAAAAATATAAAAAATCCTAAAATTCAAAAAACTATGAAAATTATCTTAGAAATTTCACATGAGATATAAAGCCATCAAAATTTTTGAGATGACCCATCTTTTTTGTTTAGTTTACTTCTATACCACTTTGGTCTTTGTCCTACCATTTCTGGGACAACAACATTAGCCTGAGGTCTACAAAGACTATGTAGATAGCACTTGGATACATGGGTTATCTCAAGTTAGCTTGATCACACATTAATTTCTTTTTTGATCACTTATTTGCCTTACAAATCTTGGGATCTCTAATTATTTCATGAGTAACCACTTTTCATTTAGATTCCCCACCCTTACTAGACTTAAGCCTTATGTTCTCATCATTTTATGAGTTCATGTTGTGCATTATGTATTTTAATTTGATACACTAATGACCACTTAGATTCATCTTATGCTCTCATAATTTTTTAATTTTTATCTTTTCTCATGCACTCATTATTTTTTGAGGCCCTTACCATATTCCTCTACACATCAATCATGTTTCCTTATCATCAATTTTATTATATCCCATATCTTGGGAGAACTAAATTTGGCCTGAAGTTCATGTTGGATTTTACATCCATGGAACTATGTAGGCAACATTCACTTGCCTAGTGAATTTGGAGTCAACTCAACTACCCGTTCCTTTCATTTTATTCACCCCTTTTTTCTTTGTTTATTTCATTGTCTCTTATAGCCTAAGGGCAATGTTTGTCATCTTGTTTGTGTTGTTGTTCCCTATATCCCAAAGGAAACCATGTGTCTTTTGTTTTTGCATTGTTATACCTATGCCATTATTATCTAGCTTAGGGGTCACCCTATTGCCAAGAATAACACCTCTATTACACATGTACAAATAATTTGTTTTCTATTTTCACTAACATTGTGATTAACCCTTGTTTGTGTTTATTTTGATTATTTTGTTCACTTTTTGTTTCTTGATGTTTTGCTGTGTTTTTTGGTGTTTCATTTTATTTTATTTATTTTTTTATTTTCATGTTTATTTGTTTTCATTGTTATGCCTTGACTTAGTAAATTTTTGTTCATTGGATTGTTCCCTATGTATTATACTTAAGGGTCTCCATATTCATATATCAACATTGAATCATGATTTTTATCATTGGTGCATTATTTTCACCTTTTTATTAGATTGAGTGTTAGTCCTTATGCATATTATGGCTAAGTTATCATGGTGTTTTATATCATGGTGCATAACATTATATGCTACAACAAACATTAGCTCAATTTATCTTATTGGAAATGACACTGAAGTGCTTCTCCTTAGTCACCTAAAAACTTCCTAACATAATACAAACATTACCCAAATACATAGTAATTAAATCATGAATGAATTTTAATCCTTAATAGTTAAGACGTGCATCTCCATATTAGTAGGTTTCCCCAATTCATGTTTCTCTTCTATACTGGCTTACTCTTACTCTGTGAGTATGAATTTAGTATGCAAGTCCCATTTATTGATTTTCCATATTATCCCACAAATTTTACTACCAATGATTATAACTACCTTTGGTCAAATCATTATGTTTTAGTCTATTTAGATGTTAATGATTATAACCACCTTTGGGTAAATCATTATCTCTATCCTCCCAACTAGGGCATGTTTTCATTGTGCTAATGATTATAAGTGCCTTTGGGAAAACCATTATCTTTATCTACCTAATTGGGGAATGTTTTCATTATGTTAATGATTATAACTACCTTTGGAAAATAATTATCTTTATCTACCTAACTGGGGTATTATTCTTTATGTTAATGATTATATCTACCTTTGGGAAAAACATTATTTTTCACCTCACTATGTTGATGATTATAACCACCTTTAGGTAAATCATCATTTTTATATGCCTTACTGGGGCATTTCATTGTGACACTAATTATAAACACTTTTATGAAAATTAGTATTTTTTACCCCCTTTACCTTTAGGTCCCATCGGTTCCTTATTTTTGAGGGAATGATCATTGACCTTATTTATCACCTGCTCCCTCAAGGGGACACTTTATCATAGATCACTTGTTATGACATTAGAAATTAAAGACATTTTCATTATTTGAGAATACATTAATTTGCCTATATCTTACAACACCTTCCCAAATAGGGTCAAACTATAGTCACCCCATTCTATCCACAACTAGCTTCCAATCAGACTCCAAACTAATTTCTACCAAATAGTGAAAATTAAGCCTAAGAATTATTAAATATACCAATTTTATTCACACATAATTAATTAGTTCTCAAAATCATGTTAGGTCATCCCTATTTTGGATATTATCTTGTATGCAACAATAACCTCTCATAGATTCATCTCCAATCACCTTGTGACATAATAATTGATAGTTTGAACTTTGGAAACATTAAGTGGGGCACTTGAACAATTCTTAAAATATCTAAAATTATAATAAAAATGAATCAACTAATTAAAATAGATTAAATTCTTATCTAAATAATCCATTTTAAATTAATGAATATCTAAAAATGGAAATTCAAAAATATAAAATATCAAGCTTCTTCATCATTGCTTTTGTGAGTTGTCAAGCATGCACAAAATATCTAATAAATAATTAAATTTTTGAACCCTACATATTAATTTAAAATCATTATTACTTGTACCCTCCTTAGCTTAATTATTTTTATCCTTAACTCACCTAGGGTTAGTTTGAACTCAACTATGCTTAATCTTAACCTAACTCAACCTGGGTGAGAGTTAACTTTGGAGGCTATAAATAAAAGGCCTGACCTATTGATCTTTAAGGTTTTATAGTGTAATTTTATTATACCAAAATACCTCCAAAAAACTTCATTGTAGTATTACCATGCCAATTTCATAATCCAAGCTAACCAACATTAACAAGGTACCAAAGAGAGGTGGAACAATGGAGATTTATTGACAAAGATTTATTGAGCACATAGCTGAACAATCCAACTCAACAAGAAATTTTAGAGCTATAAAGAAGGTAAAAGGAAGATTTATTTTGATTTTTAGTTGTTTTTTCATTGTGTGTTTGTTATATATGATCTCCCTAATGTCTAGGCTAGAGGTGTTAATATTTAGTGTGTTTATTTTGTTTTGATTTTCTTGACTTACATGATATTAATATCCCCTCTATGGATTCCTTGTTAACAACTAGGATCTGAGTGTTCACCCTAAAAGAGGAAATGAACCTATGGAATTTAATTCCTAAGGAACCAAGTATAAGGGAGAGGGAGGCCAAATATGTTTTTCAAGTGTAGTAAGAGATTGTAAAGGTGGATTGGGATAAATTAACCTTAGACAATTGGAAGGCTTATGTTGGGAACCATTTATTGAATTGTAGCACTTGAAGGAGTAGAATTAGAAGGATCCTAAGGTGTAGAGATGTGCCTAGTTTACTCCCTACTGATACCAAAGTTAATAGGTTACCCATGGATGTTATAATAACAATCATTGGAGTACTAGGAATAAAATTTAAGAGAAAATTGCACACTTAGGATCAAAAAAAATTCAATGGCAGGAGGAAGAATGGGAGGAACCAAACTTCAAGGAGTAACTATGATAACAAGGATAGGAAGTGGAGAACTAGTAGAGACCATACAAATATTATAAGCTAACATAGAACTTGTTATATGAATAAGAAATACTAGTGCAATTTAAACTAAGAGGGGATTAAATCTAGGGGTACCTAGCACTACATAACCCAAGGAAATAGGGGAACCCTAAGAATCAATTAGTGGGGAAACCAAAAAGGGAGTTTGAACCTGGGTTATAAAACTAGGAAGGGGCATAGGTTACTACCTCAATATGTTTGAGGTAGGAGATGAAGGCTATAGGAATGCTAAATTTTGATCCCTAATGAAATTATGTTGAGACTCTTAAGATACTATAAAAATGAAGGGAATATGTAGCATGAGGTTGGCTTACCTAGGATGTACATATAGGTAAAATTGATTTGAATGTTGATGAAGTGGTTGTTGTATTGATACCTTGTAGGATCACTTGAAATAGCCTCTCAAAAATAATTGGGACCTCTACAAAAGCTTTTAGATGATTGGGCCTCTCTTATAACATGGTCCTAAGTTGTACATGTTTCTCTTTGATGAGTTATATTTCTTCAAATTTATAAATCACTTCAACATCTTTGATAGGCTTGAGATGGTAGGTGTCATTTGTGTGGATCTCATTATGGTAATTGGTGTTCATCAAAACTTGGTACTAATCCATATGAGCCTTTACCATATTTTAAGGATCCCATTGCCTCTTATTATCAAGGGGGGATTAAATGAGTCTTTGTGTGTAAACATTACCTAAATAAAAGGTAATATTTTATACTCATGTTTCCCTATGATAATGGGGAGTGAGGGATAGGACATTTGTCTCTTGCTAAGGTAGAGGCTAGTTATGTCATTATCAAGATAAAAAGTGATCTTATTCTTCATTAAATGGTTTAATATAATGTAAGGTACCTTGAAGGGAGGTCCCTAGATACCTTCTACCCTAATGGCCATGTCATCTCAATATTACTAGTAGTTACCTATGGCCAAGAGGGATTCCCTCATCATTTTTGATAGTTATGGAATGGGATTATCATTTATTTTAAAGTATACAGGGGTATAAATGG